>WAAB01016823.1:0-63265 GCA_013389865.1 Piaya cayana | reverse complement strand
GCTCGGCACGGCGCGGCTCGGCACGGCGCGGCTCGGCACGGCGCGGCTCGGCACGGCGCGGCTCGGCACGGCGCGGCTCTCTCTCCCGCCATGGCATCCAAGTGCCCCAAGTGCGAGAAGACCGTGTACTTCGGTGAGCGCATCCTCGGGACCCCCGCTCTGCCCCCGCTTCCCAGCCCGGCGCCCCTCCCTTCCTCCGCCTTCCCCGGGGCATCACCGGCTCCTCTGCTCCTGCCCGGCGCCGACTGCTTCTCCCCCGGCGACTGGCGCCTGGCCGGGGCCGCGGCTCCTCCGCACTGCCCCCGCAAACCCCGTTCCTGGGGCGTCTCGGGCATCCCGCCCTGCTTCCTGGGCTGGGGAGAAGGAGGCGGCGGGGAGCGCTGGGCAGTCTGTGCGCCCGCGGCCTCTCTCGGTGCCGGGGTCCCTCGCCGCCCTGTGTCCCCGCGGATGGCGCTGGGCAGGGGCTGCCGGGAGCCAGAGCGGCTCTCCGAGCGGAGGAGCGGGCGGTGGCAGGTGCAAACAAAACCTTCTCTCAGCCAGTCTGGTCACGTTCTCTGCAAACTGGCCTCTTCTCCCAGGTGACAGGGGACAGGACGACAGGGAATGGCCTCAAGCTCCACCAGGGGAGGTTCAGGCTGGACATCAGGAAGGAATATTTCACAGAAGGAGTCATTGGGCACTGGAACAGGCTGCCCAGGGAGGGGGTTGAATCACCTTCCCTGAAGGTGTTTAAGGGGCTGGTAGACGAGGTGCTGAGGGACATGGTTTAGTGTTTGATAGGAATGGTTGGACTCGATGATCCAATGGGTCTTTTCCAACCTGGTGATTCTATGATTCTATGAAACCTGGCTCCAGTTGTGCTGTTCACTCTTCCCTAACCTCGCCTCTCACCTAGCCCTCTGTGGGCTGCTCCCAGCTTGGATTAATGCATGGTTTGGGGTTTCTACGGGAATTTTTCAAAGGTGGCATCTGGGCTCAGATGTCCATCTTGGCACCTCCAGGCTGGGTTGGGGCAGCAGCGAGTCCCTGCAGGTCTCTGAAGGCCCTGCTTGAACCCACAGCTGACTAGAATCTCAGGGAACCAGGGCTGGGGTGTTTCGTTTGTGCACCCTGGGGTGAGCAGCAGAAAATGCCATGGGCAAAGGGTGGGAGCCAGGGCCCAGAGCCTCCTGGTCAGTGACCTGAGCTCCTGGCCTCGGGTGGGCATCCTCGGGGCTGCAGGCTCAGGGCACCTCTGGGGCTGGATTGGGCAGTCTAGCTGTGTCCTGGGCCCTGCTGGTGACGGGATCCAGCTGGCCTGATCCAGCACTGCCTATCCACAACCCTCCCTGTCCACCACCCTCCCTGTCCACCTCCCTCTGCTCCCCCACAGTCCAACCTCTGCTACCTCAGCATGTCTGTTTGGTGGAGAAATACCAAATGGTCCTAATGGTGCTTGTGTATTTGAGGCATTGATGCTTTCATTCCTTTCTTGCCATCTCCAAGTAAACACTGAGAAATAGGAATTTGCTGTCTTCCTCCTTTAAATAAATCTGTTTGTGTGGGGATGGGAAGGGCTCAGCCCCTTGGATGTCTTTCCTTGTCTGAATCTTTTCCTTTTTAAGCAGAAAATAGTGTCTCTGTCCAGCCAGCTGGGCACTGGTCCGGGGTCAGAGTCCCTCCTCTTGCTCTGGGGAGAGCCTCTCCTGCATGGCTCAGGGACACGCACCTCGCTGCCAGAGGGGGCCAGGCTGTGCCAAGAGGCAAAGGGTCAGACCCCCAGCAGCTCCAGCATCCTTTCTCTGTGTGTGCAAGACTTGTGGGTCTTTCAGGAATCTGAGCTCTGAAGGCACAGGTCTGTACCCCGTGTCTCTGGCTGCATACCAGCGCTCTCTACCCAGGATGTTTTCTGTAGGTGCAGGGGTCCGTGTCCAGGTCTCTGCTGCTCCTGGACTTCCCCCGTGGGGGGACACCTTGCCCTGCAGGCAGGGAGGAGTCAGGAGCCTGGCAGTGGGGGAGCAGCCTCCATCACCCCACAGAGACCCAAGATGGAGCAAGTCTAAACAGGAGCAAGCAAAAACCTTGGTGCTTGGAGCTGAGATACGCTGGAGCCTGTACTTGCTGACGCCTTGAGCTTTTCCTTGAGGAACTGCCCGGGCTCCATCAGAATAAGCCTGTTTTATTTAAAGCATAGAAACTGGACACAACCTCTGAGCTCCCTTTCTGCGATGTGGCAACTAGAGTTTCCTCCTGATGGACTGTGTAGACTGGTGGGAAGATGATGGGAGTGCTGTGCCCAGTGTTTGGTAGTGATTGTGGATTCTTTGGCTGGCCTGAAGCTTAACGGGGAGGTGATTCATAAAGCCCCGCTTGTTCGGGGGTGCTCCTCCTCTATGCTGAATGAACACTGGCAACTATAACTTCTCAAATAGCTGGGATTGCTGCTGTGGATCATGTGTGAGAAATGCCACTGTGTCTCATTCCCGGCCCCGTGCAATGCCTGAGTGGCTGACCAACGCCAACAGTTGTGGGCACTGATGGAAAACTCATTTCCAGCCTGCCTGTTGCTTCATGCTCCCTGGAAAAATCCAGTGGGCTCCTCCCTGTACAGTCAGGAGGATGTGGGCGTTTCCTGAGCTACAGAATGAGCTTTTTTTCCTTTAAAAAGTACAGGGAAATATAAAAATAGTTTTCTGGCTTTTTTTTTTCTGGTGTTTTGTTTTTGGTTTTGTTTTTTTTTTTTTAAATAAAGTAGACTGAGGTCTGTGACATTGTTTCCAGAGGTGGCTGGAGATAACTTTCCTGCTTTGGTGAGGCTGAATATGTGAAGTGAATGTTTAACTGGAGAAGCAGCATTGTGGAGGCTGTGGGGGCTGATTCCCATCCTGTGCTGGCAGGTGGTGGTGGGTTAGGGTTGGGTTATCTCTTCTTGCAGGAAGCTCTGGAGGGACCAGAGTCACCTGAAGCCAAACAGCCACACATTTCCCCAGCTCCTTTTTGCATCACTAGCCTTAAATGAGATTTGCAGGATTGCTGAGAGCCCTGGCCAAGCTTTTCTGCCTTCCATCTTCTCTGCCCTGGGAACTGTGGGGGATTGTGGTGGTGGTGGGTTTCCTGTTTTTCCATCCCAATCACAAGGCAGGTGAAATCCCCAGGGATGCACCAAGAATACATGCAGCAGAGTCCACTGGTGGATGGCTTTCAGGGAGCTCTCTGCACGTACTGGGGTGCATGGGTGCCAGAAGGGGCACCTTAAAAGCACATGGGAGCCACCTAGTAGTCGTAGGGCTTCACCTGGCTGTGTCTGCAGCTGGAGCAGCATGGATGCTCTCTGGGGACGGGTTGCTGGTGGGGTGCCAGAGGGGGGGCTATGGCCATGGACACATCCCTCTGGGAAGCAAGAAGGGTCCAAAGCCTAAGAACGTGTACACATCCAGCTGAAGCCAGGAGGGTCCAAGCCTAGCATGTTCAGAGGGTCCTGCAGCAGATGTCTAACCCTGCTGTCACACTGATGTCCCCAGTGTGCTGGAGGAGAGGGATGCAGCCAGATGCGGGGTGCAGCAAGGTGCTTTTCCTGCAAAGCACTGCTCCAGCAGGTCAGCCCTGCAGAAATTCAAGCTACAGAAGCTGCTCTGCATTGAATAAATAACTGCTGCCCTTGGCCCGGGCACTGGCTGTTCAGGGGCTGGGCAGGAGAGGCAGGAGGTCTTTATTTTGATTACAGCCATTGCTAACAAAGGAGGCGGCTTAAGCCCCGGCGTAGCAGTGAACATCAGCAGCGTCAGCATGGCCCCTGGCTTGCCTGCAGGAAGGCTGCCTGGGCTCCTTGGGTAACTGCCTGCTCTGTCTCGAAGCATCTACTCTCAGAGCGTGTGTGGACCTTGCAGAGTGGTAACTAAGGATGCACCAGTTCCCTGCTCCCCAGGCAGGGCCCTACCAGGGCAGGGATCCCTCTGTGGGAAGCTGAAGGACAGGCTGATTAGCATCAGCTTTTCCATCGGGAAAACAGCGTGAGATATAGAAAATTATCTGTGGGAGGGGGTGAGGTCTCGACCCCTTGCTCTTACACACTGTGAAGTGCACATTTTGCTGGAGCTGCTGGGACTCCTGCACTCTGTGGTGCTTGCATCTCATGTGCATGTTTGCAGGCTGTTGCCTGCTTTGAAGGGAGCTGGGGCGCAGCTAAGGGACACAGGGATCCACGTGAGTGTGCCTGCAGAGGTTGTGCTGGCTGGCCTTGGGTGCCCTGCTCACCCGTGCTGCCAGCCTGCAGGTACTGGTGCGGCTCCCCAGGCTGTGGGGGCTGGAGACTGGGGGCTGGCAGGCAGCTCTCTGCAAGCTCAGCTGCTCCTGGGTGACTCTGTATGAGGTCTGGTTTGTGGTGCTCTGCATCCAATGTCTAAGGTCTTGGGCAGAGCTCCTTGTTTTCCGGTCCTCCCTCCCTGTCCTTGGCAGGAGCACAGGGATGGGGAGAAGTGAGGCTATGGGACTGCAAAAGAAGGGCAAGAAAAGGCAGAGTAGGAACACCCAAGCAAGAGGTAATGGATAATCTATTATTGCAATGTTGCAATCAAGCAGGGAGCGTGGAGTGCGTGTCCTAGTGCCACTTTTGGCTAAGATGGGGTGGTGGTGCCCATCACTCCTGCCAATGGACTGGGAGGCTCTGAAGCAAATAGGGAGGTGATGGTGTGTGACACATCCTGGCATGTGGGTGGAGAGCACTATTCCACCAGACTGTTTTGATAGGAATGGTTGGACTCAATGATCCAATGGGTCTTTTCCAACCTGGTGATTCTATGATTCTATGCTGCGCCCTTGCTGCCCCCAGGAAGGTCCTGAGCATCCTCTCCCATTGCCTTTCCGTTCACACTGTGTTACCCGCTGGCCTGGGTCAAAAGCTACTTGGAGCCAGCTGTACCCTGTGGCTGCAGGGAGGAGCAGAATGGAGACACAAGGAGCTGTGAGGATGGAGGGATTCTTAGACAGGCTTGGCTGCTCCAGTATCAACTCGAGTCCTGCTCTTACTGACACAGGCCAGGAAACTCTCATCCTCCCGGCACTGGCTGCCAGAGATAACATCTCATTTTGCAGGAGGAGCACTGTGCCCTGGACCAACAACTACCCAGGGAGGGTTTTTTCTTGTGCGCCTGCTTGTGTCCCAGCTCTCCCCTGGCTAGCTACTCTATCCTTCACCATGTGGCAGGATGGGAGAAGGGCTGCAGGCTGCCTGGATTCCTGCAGCACCTCGCATGTGGGTTTGCGCGACAGCAACAAAGCAGCTGATTTCTTAGGCTTAGCCCTAATGAACCCAGTGCCTGGCAAGAAACTCTGCTGATCCTCTCCCAACACAGCCGTGGTCAAGCTGCCTGGTCTCAGAGCTGGAAGGATGCATGCCATGGAGACGCTGCTTGACGGAGTACAGCAGCCCCACAGAAAATGGAGAGGGATTTCTTGGAGGCTGCCCTGGCCCCATGAGCCAAGGTGGGAGGTTTGAGGCTCGCAGCCAGGAAAGTGCCTGCAGTAGGTGAGGTTTTGTCAGCAGGGAGAGGTGGGGTGGACGGGAGCTGGGCGATGCACTAGGAAATGCAGCTTGAAATGAAACAACCCTCCCTTGCCACCCAAGTGGCTCAGCTGAGCCCTGTGTAGGTTTGGCTGGATGGGAGGGCTTGGGAAGTGGGACCCCCTACTTGGGCTGTTCCTCATTCCCTCTCCAGTGACGCTGTACTGAGCTGGCTTTATTGCACACTTGGAAGAAGCCCAGCAAGCAAGTTGCTTGGGGCCAGCGGGCTCGCCTTGCCTTGCTGCGGAGGAGCTAAATATATATGTCTTGGCCACAAAATCACAGTGTGGCATAGCTGTTGGTGCAGGCTGTGTGATGGGAGAGGAGCTGTCTGGCCATGCCTGAGGAGGGCAGAAAGGGATGCAGTGCAGGAATGTAGGAAAGTAGTACTGAACCTCCCCAGGGGACCAGCAGGACACCACGGCTGGTGGCCCAGCCCTGCGTGGCATGGCAGGAAAACCTTAAGTCATACCTCTGCCTTTTCCATCTCCTGGCCGTGCTATGAGAGGCTGGGGAGGGAGTGAGGCTGCTACTGTCTGAGCTTTCGGCTTTGTTTCCAGCCATTTTACCAGGCTCCTTGCCCTGCACTCTTTTATTCATTCCTTTGTGCCTGTGACTGATTTGAAGCACATCTGCCATCTGCCTGACAGCATCCAAGGATGCCTGTCACTGGGTCCCTGTGGAGATTTGGCATCTTTATCACTAGACTGGGCTTTGTCAGCCCCACCCCACATCCTCCCAGGGCTGGATGGAGCACAGACCAGCACTTTGCAGAGACCAAGCTGCACCTACGGTTGCTTTTTCTGAGTAAGCCTCCAGCTGAGAGCAGCATTGACATCAGGTTGTGGCAATACCTGTGTGATGGCCTGAAACTGGCTTGGCACAGCCCCTGGTGCTGAGGCTGGGAAAGGAGTGCTCCCTTCTCACTCTAAAAAGATACACCTATCTCTGGCCTGTGCCAGCTGCCTTGCCTGGGCATGGTGGGTAATTAAGAGATAAACCAGGTTGTCTCCAGGGTGTGGCTGCTTTAGAGCCAGGGGGAGCAGACTGCTTTAGCAGCCCGCTAGGGTGCTTTTCTGCTCCTTTGTTTTTCCTCAGCTCTGGTGATGTCACTTGTTGGTGTGGGCTGCAACCCCTGCATGGTGCAAGTGTACCTCATGACTATGTCCTGCAGCTTGTCATGTACCTGGCCTGCCTTCGCTTTTCCTCAACAGAGGCATTTCCTCCAGAGGTTTATTATTGATGGGCACTTGGTGCCCACCCACATGAGGCAGGTAATGCAGGGCAGGCAAGCCTGGAGTCACGTGCCTTTGGCAGAGGGCAGATTCCTGCTGCTAAGTGCCCTTAACTGCCTTTCTCGAGGTGTGCTGCATGGCTGGGTTAAAGTTAGTGGGTTCTAGGGGAACATCTTGCAATGGGCTCAGTGCATACAGGCAGGATCCAGGGCAGGTTGTGTGTGTGCTCAGTGTGATGCTGGGAGGGTGCAAGTGCTGTCCTGTCCCTTTCCCACATGGCTTAGTGTGGAACATTGCATTTGGTGGTGGAGGCTGGGTCTGGTGTGACCTCTGACCAGAGCCTGGGCACTGCTTTGCCCTAGGCTGCTGATGGTGGGTGCCCCCCCGGAGTGTGGGGGGATGTGGAGTGGTGTTCCTTTCAGCAGCTGTGCAGGGGTCTCTGCTGTGGCAAGAGGACATGGCCAGGGTCTTCTCCTCCAGAACGGATGCAGTGGTGCAGCAGATGTGGCCGGGTGACAGGAAACCTGGACACTGGTGCTTTCCCTTTGCAGTGATTTACGGAGCAGCTCTGTCATGGGTGGGATCCTGCTGACCTGAAAATTAGCTGGGGTGGCTCCAAGCTACTTCCTCTACTTGGCACAAACAATGCTGCCTGTAAAACTGTCCTGGCTGTGCTAGCCCCGGCTGTGTCCCCTGGGAGGAATTGTTTGCAGCCAGAGGATGCCTGACCAGCCTCTGTGTGCCATTGCATCTGGGGGCAAGGGGCAGCACTTGTGGTTCCTGGGCTGTCCCCATGCCGTGAGAGCAGGACGGTGCAGCAGACCCCTTCCAGCCTCCTGCCCCATCCCATCCCATCCCAGGGGTTGTGGGTGCCAGCAATGTCCCTCTTGCTCTGTGTGGCCTTGGTTGAGGGGTGCATTCATCAAGGAGTAGCAGGGATTTACATCTGCCTGAAATATTACAGAGGGGGGTTATATCCCCTTGTGGGGACAGGAAGGAGCTGACGTGGGCTGTGACTGGCTGTAATTTCAATGGCTTCTGGAAAACATCCGCCGGGAGTTTCCTTCTTGCTTTGTACCCGGAGCTGTGACATTGCTGGGGCTGGTGGGGGGAGCCAAGGGTGACGCAGCCAAAGCACAGCCTGACCTGGCTGTGCATCCACTGTGACAAAGCCGAGTGGCTCTTAGGCCCCAAGCCCATGGCTCAGCTTTCAGCCCATCACACTCCATTTCCCTCCCTGGTCACCACAGAAAAGGCTCCTGTTCCTGCTGGGCAGGGCTAGGGGATGAAGGGCTCCTACAACAGCCCCCCAGCAATAGAGTGCTGGGACCTCTTTATACCCCTCACTTTTGGGGAGTGTTTGTGGGTTGGGGGCTGTGTGCCCTGGGACTGGTCCTCTGCCCTCATGGGTGTCCAAGGGCTGCAGAGGAAAGGGAATACAGGGTTCTGCCCTGGCCCCTTCCCTGTGTGATGCCTGGTGCAAAGGACTGGGGAAGCATGAGCCTGCCTGAGCTCCCAGGTTTGGGGCCAGCGAGGATTTGCCCTGGTAACTTTGAGCAGGCAGGAACAGAGCCCCAACTGTGGTGGGGCATCCCTTCACCCTGCCATCCAGTCTCGCCTGGGGTTTGTTCCAACAGCCTAGACTCACGTGTGGGATCTTGGATAACTAGAAAGTTGTCTGAGAGCTGCTTTCAGGTGATGCTGGTGTCCCAAGCCTGTCCTTCATGTGCTTGAATGGGGATGCTCTTGGGGCTCTCTGCTGCACCCCAATGCAATGGCTCTGGATCTGACCCCTCATGCCATCCTCCTCTGCCACTTTGCACTAGGGCTGATTTTTTGGGTGGTGATGGCAATTGTTTCACCTTATCTTGGCCCTGTGGCATGCCCCGGACACAGCTGTTTGCCCTGGGAGGAGTGTGGCTCTGGAAGCCAGGACCTGCCCTTGGGAAGCTCTTGACACCCATCTTGACCTGATGCAAACAGGTGACATATACTGAGGTCCTGGGGGAAAGAAGGGCTGGGAAACCCACCATTGCAGGGGAGGTCTTCTTGTAGAGCAGGGTTGAGCTCTGGTTGCACTTCTATTTGCTTGTTAAATATTTTATTTGGCTCTTCTGATTTAATTTTACAGTGACTTTAATGGGATCATGCTGTTTTTCAGCTGTCTCTGCACATCTCGGGGAGAGGGAGCGTGAACAGGAGTCGTCAGGGGGCATAAGGCAGTGACGGGACCCTGGAAGCTAGGAAGGGGGCGGGGCTAGTGTGAGGCCAGGGATGTGGGGTGAGGAATGGAGACATACAGCTAGGGGACAGCTGGAGGAGATACATTCATGTAACCAAAATCAGAGCATTTTCCTTTCCTGGACTTGCCCACGGATGCTTTGAAGCAGTTTTCAGTGCTAGCTGTGAGTTGCTCTGCAGGTTCCTTGCGCTCTGGGGCAATGCAAGGACTGTGCCTGCATACAAATCCACAAGTCACACCTGCTCCCAGTCTAGGGCGAGGGAGAAGCACCATCCATGCAAGAGATGGGTGTTTGCCAGGGCCAAATAGCCATCCTTGGTGGCACTGAAGGCTGTCTACCATCCCGTCCTCCTGACTACAGGCAGGCAGGTGTCCTGGCTTGAGGGTTGGAGCTGCGGTCGAGGCTCCCTGGGGAGCCTGAGAGGCTGGGTGTGCACAGGGAAGGCATGACTAAATGGGTGGGGTGGGCATGGTAACGCCAAATATTTGATGGGAGCAGGGTCACTCTGGGTAATGTGGTGGGTAAAAATAGACACAGAGAATGGGAAGGCAAATGCTACCGTTGCTGGAC
Source organism: Piaya cayana (assembly GCA_013389865.1). NCBI lineage: Eukaryota > Metazoa > Chordata > Aves > Cuculiformes > Coccyzidae > Piaya > Piaya cayana. The sequence continues at coordinate 53,678 of WAAB01016823.1, read as the reverse complement.
TGATGTGTGGGAAAGGCAGGCTGTGCAATGGCAGAGGCCTTGCTGCGGGGAGCGGTGGCAGGGGGTTGTGTGTCCATGGCCTTAACAGCCCCCAGGGACCCTGCGGACTGCAGCAGAGCCATCCCTGCATCGTGGCTGATTTGCACAGCGCATGGATGAGCAGCCCCCCTCAACTGCAGCCCCCTGTCGTGCCTGGAGCCTGGCTTCCCCAGGGGCTTTAGCAGATGCCAGGCAGCCACTCACCCCTCATTTGTGTGTTCTGCAGCTGAGAAGGTGTCCTCCCTGGGCAAGGACTGGCACAAGTTCTGCCTGAAGTGTGAGCGCTGCAACAAGACCCTCACCCCAGGTGGGCATGCTGAGGTAAGAGCTGCTGGGGTGGATGGGGCTGGGGACCTGTGCTGCCATGCAGGGGTTGCCCGATGGGCTCTCCAGGGTTCTCCAGCACCCCAGGAGTGGGGAGTCCTAGGAACTGGACTGAGGCATGAAAGCCCAGGAGTGCAGATTGTGGCTTCAAATATAGCTTCTTGAGAGCTGTTGTGCACAGTGCTACCACAGAGTGGTGCTGGCAGCATATGTGGTGCCCCATCTGGGTTCCCAGGCAGCCTGTGGCAGGGCTTGGCATGCCCCGGCAAGCACTTGAAGCTGCTCCATGTGTGGGAAAGCTTGTTTGGCCATTGTGCTGGCTTCGAAGGTGTGCAGGTGCCAAAAGACTGGACCAGAATCTTGGTTAAAAGCACCGAAACAAGGGGATGCACAGGTTGCCATGGCAATGCTAACTTGGCACTGGTGTTTTTGGTGTTCTTGGGCTTGTGCTGGAATGCGATACAGCTGCAGCTGCTCAGTACTTGGGCACATGAGGGTGCTGTGCTGGGGCCTTGCAGCAACTGTGTTTTTCTTGTGCGATGCCCCAGCATGACACACAGTGCCTTGGTTTTTGCACAGTGGCTGTCATACCAGAGTGTCGCTTATTCTTTAGCTTAGTTTTAGCACATGGCACAGCTGGGGAGCAGGCAGTGACCTTGGAGGAGTGAGGGCTGGTCCTACTGGGAAGGATGGGGCTGTGTGGGTGGATCTGTGCTTCAGGCTGGGTTAACCCTGGGGGATTTGCTACTTCTCCATATAAGGCCAGATTCTGCTCCCTTGGGGAAAGGCAGCCAAATCTCCAATGACTGCACTGAGAGCAGGATTTGGCCCTTCTCTGCTTTTTCTCCCTCCTTTCAAGCTAGTACGTCCAGCCAGGTTGGAAAAGTGTTGAAGGGAGGGAGACCAGCTAAATGTTTACCCTCCCTTCTGGCATGGTAATGCTGGGATCATGCTGACATTTATGCCTTCCCATATTTTGCAGCTGCCTGCGCACTACCCCAGCCTTGTCCCCAGCCACCCCTGGCCCTTGCCTTTGGCACAACCCCACCTGGGGAGGACAGAGAAGGGGCAATGCTCCTGCTAAGATACCACTCTGCCTCTTTTGGGCAAGGTGTCCTTGCTTTTCAGCAGAGGGGATGGAGGGCAGGAGCACTGGGTGTGAAGCTGGGCTGGGATGCTGAATGGAGCAAAACAGGGGTGGGTTCATGCCTGAGGACAGGGTCCTGGTGTGTGTGGTCATCCTGCTGGCCTCTGGACCTAGCCATAGATGCTCTTTCTTTTCTCTTGCACTTAGCCTGTGAGAAATGGCTGTGGGATCTCTGATGCCCATTGCCTGCTTCATGCCTTCCTGCGAAAATTGCTCTCAGCTGATAGAGGGGCTGATAGCAGCTGGCCCAGGGCCAGCACCCACATGGGGCCTCTGATCTCAGGCCAAGGCAAGGGATGAGGTGAAGCTCGATGGAAGCCACGGTGCTGAATAACAGCCTCTGCTGAACAGGCAAAGTGATGCTTTACTGAGTCCCGGTGGCACACCACAGGCTGGGGCTAGGAGGTACCTCTTGGTAGAGCTGCTGCAGAGTACTGGTTCTCCAGCCCCACAGTACAGCATGTGCAGAACAGCCAGAGTGTCTGATGCAGGAAAAATCTTTGAATGCTCATGTCGAATTAGGCTGTTGCTGGCAGACGAACAAGCTTGGTGCATTTTGGAGTGTAGGCATGGCTGTGGGGATGGAATCAATCCTGAGGGATCTGTGGTCAACACTCAGCATGCTAATACTCCCCTCTCTCCCCAGCATGATGGGAAGCCCTTCTGCCACAAGCCCTGCTATGCCACACTCTTCGGCCCCAAAGGTACGTGTGCATTCCCCCTGTGCAGTTGTGCCCAGGGCTGCAGGAGGGCCAGGTCCCCCCATCCCTGTTGGTGGGGAGCTGTGGCCCTGAAAGCACCCTAGAAGCCAGGCTAGCATGGGCTGAGTGTGAAAGCAGCACCCTGCAGTCCCTCTAGGGCCATCCCCTTCTGCAGAGGGAGAGGAGAGCTGCTGGAGGGACGGATCTGGCCTGACAACTGTCGTCTTCTTTTTTTAAAAAATATATTTAAAAGATGAAGTCCCATTCAAACAGAAGGTGGAGTTGCTCTCCTGTCCTAGACATGGCTGGAGAAAGCCTGGGTCAGGAGAAAGGAAGCCAGGGCTGAGGTGCATCTGTGACGTGGTAGTTCAGTGGGGCTGCAGAAGGTGGGACAGGGGGCTAGGAGGAAGATGGAGAATCTGAGTGCTCCCAGGCCACCAAAGCCTCTCTTTGCCCCACTGCAGGGGTGAACATTGGTGGTGCCGGGTCCTACATCTATGACAAGCCACAGATCGAAGGGCAGACTGCCCTGGGACCCATTGAGCACCCAGTGAAGGTAGAGGAGAAGAAGGTGAATGTGGCGCCTCCAAAGGGACCCAGCAAAGGTGAGTGGCAGGGCAGGATGGGTAGCTAGGACCCTGCTGTGGCGGTCAGCTGGTCCAGAGCTGCCACGTTTGGTGATGGTGTGGGGTGCAGCATGTGTGCAGGGGATCCTGTGCAACCATGTGTCTTATCTGAGATGTGTCCCCACTTCCCATGCCCATGTCCTCTTTCTTTCCAGCCTCCAGTGTCACCACCTTCACCGGGGAGCCCAACATGTGTCCACGCTGTGGCAAGAGAGTCTACTTTGGTAAGGTGGTGAGGAGTGGCCCCATGGTGCCAGGGTTTTGTACAGAACCCTTGTGACACACACAGGGGCTGGGTGAAAGGTTTGGCTCAGAAATGGGGTTGGAGCACAGATCGATCTGCCTGAAGAGTTTGCAGGGATGAGTCCTCTTAGAGGAGCTTGTAGGTGCAGGGGTTCATCTGCATTGTAGCCCTGCTGTCACTTCCCAGGTGGGTGGCATGGGCTTAATAGCTGTCTTCGGCCAAACTCTGTCACCTGTGAGGCAGCAGAGGGGTAGGAGAGATGTGGGGGGCTGGGGTGCACAGGGCTGTCCTGGGCTTTTGTCAGCAGTGTTGATATCCCCATGGGGTGTGCTCCCCCTCCGCATGTATGCATAGGGGCTGGTGTGAACCTCCCTCCTTGTCTCCACTCCAGCTGAGAAAGTGACTTCGCTGGGGAAGGACTGGCACCGTCCCTGTCTACGCTGTGAGCGCTGCAGCAAGACGCTGACCCCAGGAGGACATGCTGAGGTATGGATGTTCTGACGCAAATATTCCCAGGCAGTGTGCATAGGGGATGCCAGGTGGGGCACGGTAGAGCTGTGCTGTGTTGCACTAGTTGGGCAGCCCTTACCTTTGGAAGAGGACAGATCTGGTAGGAACTGCTCCTACAGCCTCCAGGGGGTGGGTGCAGGTGTCTGGAGAGGATGACCAAAGCAGGAGAGGAGCCCAGGGAGAGAAGCCCAGTGACTTCCCCAGCCTTTCCCCAGCCACCCCTCCCCACTCCAAGTGACCTACTTCTGTTTCCACCCTGCACAGCATGATGGGCAGCCGTACTGCCACAAGCCCTGCTACGGAATCCTCTTTGGGCCAAAGGGTGAGTGTCTAGGGGTGCATCAGGTGGGCAGCTGGTCCAGGGGTATGTGCTGTGCCTGGGCTGCTGCTGTCAGTGCTCCTTCCACTGCCCACAGGGGACCTGGAACTCCTTCTTACTCGGGTTCTCATTCTCCTGCATCTCCCTCCATGCAGGTGTCAACACTGGAGCTGTGGGAAGCTACATCTACGACAAAGACCCCGAGGCAAAGAACCAGCCCTAGACAGCATCCACCTGTCTACCTGCTCTGTGCCCCCATACTAGCCTCCTGCTCGCAGTGGGAGCAGACCCTCACCAGGCTGGCCACGGAGCTGTGCTCTCTTTACTGTCTCTACTCCACAGAGGACAGCCCTGCCCCCTCCAGTTATATATCATAGGTTATAATATAAGTTTCAGTGTTTAAAGGCAAAGGTAGAATGTGTTTCTGGTGGTTCCCAATGCGCTGTGCCCTCTCCAGCCTTCCTGCCAGCTCCCCAAGTACAGGAGGCTTCCAGGTGGGTGTGCTGAAAGCCCGGGAAGGGTGGTGGCAGGAAACCCACCACACAAGGAAGTTCCCTGCTGCCCCCTACACGGTGGTCAGAGTGCCCAGCCGTGTTCCTCCTCAGCTACTGAGATCATACTGGTCCCCTGAGGGCTCTCGTCCATCTAGCAGCACTGTCCTTCTGGCTCTTGCTCTCCTCAGGACCCACAGCTGACGCCAGCTGCAATTGGGGTTGCAGGGTCTGGCACCTTTGCGTATCCCCATCCTTGTGCCCCAAGAGCAGCCCTGAACGTCTGCTGTCTGGTTTGGGCTGGTGGTCCCTGTGGCAGCAGAGCCTGTGCCGGGGAGGGCACTCGACAGCTGCAGTCCTAGGGGAGGGGACTGCTTCTTGTTGCCTTTGGAGGGCAGAGCACATTGGGCTGGTGGCTCAGCAGTGGGATGCCCACCTGCTTCCCAGAGCCAGAGGTTTCTCGTTGTTTATTTATAAGCAGTTGTAAATGTGCCCCTCGCTTTGGAGAATGACATGTGCCTCCCAGACTCACCCATCCCCTCCCTCCCGCACACTGCCAGCTCTGCTGCTGCCCAGGAGGCTGGGGAGACGGCTGGTGCAGGGGACCTGCTGGGGCAGCCAGCCCTGTGGTGCCAGCACACAGCTCTTTCCAGACTCTGTAGTGGAGCTGACTTTTGTTACTTGCTGACAATAAAGATCTTGAGAGATGCGTTGGGTGGTTCAGCTCTGTGTGCTGCATGCACAGCATCCCTGTGGTCCTGGGATGGTGCAGGCACTGTGCTGCTGCGGTCCTTCCCCAGCTTACAGACAGAGCAGCCTAATCCTGGCTGGGCCTGAGCTTTCAGTGCATGGCTGCTTCTGGAGCTTCTAGGAGGCTGTGCTGCTGGCCCTGCAGCTGGGATGTGGTGTGATCATCTCTGGCTTTGCAAGGTGGAAAACTAATGGAGGGATGTAATGCAGCAAGGAACACTGTTGCACTCAGTCTGGGCTCATGAGCAGGGCTGCTGGTTGGTAAGCCCAGCCCTACAGAAGCAAGACAGGAATGCAACATGCCCCCAGTCTCTAGGAACTGCCACATCCTTGGCCAGATACCAGCCCTGCTTCCAGGCCTGGTTTTAGACATCCAGCTAATTCCCCCTAGGAGCTCAGTGTCTGGAAAGCAAGGCACAGAGGCTGGGGCTGCCAAGGCAAACACCAGCTCTGGGAAACCACTGCTCTGGCTTATCCCCTCTGGCAGGTTCTTGCAAGAATCCTATTGGACTCTGGCTGGCTTTGCCTCCCCAGGGAGGCAAGGACACTACTGGCCCTGTTTGCTGGGGAAAATGGGGACCTGGTGTCCTTTGCAATGTCTTGCATCCTTGCAGGAGCCTCAGCCCAGGATCTGCTCTGTCACCATGCAGGAGAAGGGTGAATGAGGGCTGACCACAGCCCCTGGCTTTGCTCTTTGACCGTATATGGCTGGGGAACACAGTGGGTACTGCAGAACAGGAATACTGGCTCTGCCCATGTATTAGACATGCAGGGAGCATTTGGATGCAGTGGCATCCCCCAGGCTCAGGCAGCTGGCAGAGCAGCAGTTGCTGGAGCTGCTAGTTCTCCCTCTCCCAGCAGCCTTTTCCCAGGCACAAAGGGCTTGGCAGCACGGTTTCTGATCTGGGGAATGGGCTGTATGTGTTTGTGTTTTGGCAGGGTTTCTATAGAGACTTGACCCGTCTGATGCTGTAGGGGACAAGGCTGCTGTGTAAATCAGCGTAGTGTCCCTGTTGGCTCCTTCCCTGACATGCAGCAGAGTGCTGGGCTTTTGCAGCAGCAGCGGTGCTGGGACTGGGGGTCCCCATCACCCACCTGGAACCCAGTATGGCTGTCAGTAAAGACCTCAGCACAAATACAGATCTCATTGCAAGCACTACTTACCATCATTAATTAACCAGCTTAATATGCCAGGCTTTTTTTGCCAGCCTGTAACAATTCCCTGCAGCAGGGAGTCTCCCCAGTGGATTACGCAGGCTGACTTTCCTTCCCACCTGCAGCATGGGGGGTAGTTTGCCCTCCCCAGCACCCTCTTGGTCCCATACTGTATGCCCTGCCAGGCTTGGCAGCCCTAACAGCATCCTCCTCGTGGTCCTCCTTGACAGAGGGCCCATCTTCAGACTGCCTCCCCAGTGCCTCCAGGTGGGATGCTCACTGCAGGGGGGCTGAAGGGAGCTGATACAAGGCTGCTGGGTGCTATTTAAGCCAGTGGTCTTGAGACAGGGAGGAAGGCAGACTGGGGGTGGCAGGAATGGGAAGGGATGCCCTGATGGCTGATACCTGGGTTAGTTCTGGATGTGAAGGGTACAGGGCTGGGCAGGTACAGCATTGCTGCTGCTGCATGCTCCAGGTGGCAGCCATCAAATGCAAGATCTTATTTTGGTTTAGGACTGGTGCTTTTTTTCCCCTCTCTTTTCAGTTACATTTTCTTTTACCCATGACAGTTTTATTGGGGAATGCAATGAAGACAAAATTCAGCTCTGCTACAAAAAGAGGTGCTGAGAAGCCTGCATTTATCAGTTTCCTGGGTGGGTGGTGTCTCATCACTGCCCCCTCCCCCCCCATCAATACAGCAAGGCAGTTGGGCACCCCTCATGACAGAAGGTGGGTACCCACAGAATGAGTGTTAAGAGCAGACTCTGAAGGATTTAGCAGAACTTTGGGATCCCCTGTGTTATCCATGTGCATGCTGGGGGGTCTGGGGTCTTCACAAACTGTCAGGCTGGTGTGGAGACCAGGACACCAATACAGCAGTGGCACTTTGCTTGAGCAGAGAAGACAGCTCTGGCCTCCAATCCTGGTGCATTTTTGTATTTATTTTTGGGAGTCCTATATGAACTGAAAATGCCCCTTGAGGCTTGGAAAATGTCCTTCCTCTTGGGGAAGTCAAATATTTTGTTTTCAGTTCAGGCTTGCTAGTGGGATGAAAAAAAGTTGGAGGGCTCTGGTGATTACAGGCATGCTGTCTGGGGTATGGAGGAAACCAGACAACAAAGTCGATGCAGCTTTGCTTGGAGATGCCCCAAGCCCCGTGAACTTGTCCTGGGCAATTACCCTTGCAGGCTCCCAGAAAAGCAGAGAGCCAGTGGACCTCAGCAGGGAGCCGTGCATCACTGTTCCTCTCTGGGTGCAGTACAGGGATACCACCGGCTGGTGTGATGCACCAGTGGTCAACCTGTTTTGAGACGCTTTGGGTAAATGCGTGCCAACCTGGGTATCCCTGAGCTGCGGGAGGAGCGGAATTGTACCTACTGGTGTTTCTCAACGGACGCCTGAGGTCACCTGTTGTATTGACCTTGATGACATGAGAAGCCAGACTCAATAATCAATGCCAATTTGATTATTAAGTAAGGTATCCTTTAATGTGACGTTGGGCATGCAGAGATAGCTCCACCTAGTGTCTGAGCAACTTGCAGCACATATTGTTGCAAGTAAGAATTCCCTAGCTAATTTAAAACTTCTCCTTTATACCTCATCTGATAAGGTCTCCTATGTAAAATTTCAAAAGGACTCATATTCTCTTTCATCCTTGGCTTCACATGCAGCCTAGGTAAGCCTGGGTAGAGCCTGATACCATTATACATTTTCTTGTTGACATATTTTATCTATTTGCTGTTTTATGAACTGAATAATTTTCTCTACTTGCCCACTTGCCTGGGGTTTGCCTCAAGTGTGTAATTGCTAATCGATCCCTAATGTTTTCACAAAAATTAGTGCCTTTATTTGATGAAATAATCATGGGTACTCTGAATCAGGTTATTTCATTCAACAAAATCTTTGTCACTTCCTTTGCCTTATTTGTCCTGCAAGGAAAAGCCTCTGGCCATCCAGAAGAAAATACTGTAAATATGAACAAGTATCTATACCCTCTTTTTCTTGGGAATTCAGAAAATTCGATTTGCCAACACTCTCCAGGCATGTTTCATTTCCTAATTATTCCTAACTGTATCCCATGTCCTGTGTTGGGATTATTCTTTAAACATATTTTACATTGTTGAATCACTTGCTGAACCATGGTAGATAAATTCCTCCCTATCTATTTCTGACTTAAGAATTTATATAGGGAGTCTGGTCCCTTTTGACAAGTTGCCATAGGTACAATAGTGCTGCCGTCTTTCAATTGTGCCCACCCCTGGGAAGGAACCTGTACCCCAAATTCTTGTATTAATTCCTGATCAGATTTGGAGGATTTAATACCTTCCTGATTTTCCAAGTTTTCTCTCTATTATCTGGCATTAGAGCTAAAATTTGCTCTTGCATTCCTTCTGCCATCTGTTTGGCCTTATTATGAGCCTATTACCTGTTTCCTGGTAGGTGCTACCTCTTGGGTACCCTTGACAGTGCATGATGGTGACTTTAGTTGGTAATTGTACTGCCTCCAATAGGCAGATTATTTCTTCAGTGTGTTTAATTTGTTCTCTTTGTGCTGTCATAACCCTCATTCCTTCCAGATCACTCCATGAGCATGAATAACTCCAAAGGCATATTTAGAATCTGTCCAAATATTTATCTTTTTTCCTTTCACCAGTTGCAAGGCTCTGTTCAGGGCAATAATTTCAGCCTTTTCAGCCAAAGTCCCAGCAGGCAAGGGTTGAGGTTCAAATAGCCTGTTCCTTGTTACAAATCAAAGATAGAACTTAGAAATATCACTAAGATTGGAATTTCTTCTCAAATTTGATTGCATTATCTTAGATCAAATAATGTTCATGGGGTGACAGTATATTCATATTGATATAAAACCACACCAGTATTTGCTAAAATCCCATTCACTATCGTCTGTGCCAGAGCCCAGCACCTGCTAATCTGGTAAGGGGCACTGGAATGCAGAGTACTACTAAATTGACTTACTGTAAAAGGGAATTTTTTTTCTTGTAAGTTCACACATCTATTTTAAAACAACTTTCTCAAAATATTCAGATATTTTCTCCAGGTTAGGGTGAACCAAAGAGTCCTCCCACTCAATGAATGATCTTCATTGAATCTCTTGAAAAATAAACAAGGCGTTAATTTTGTAGTTCTCATCAGTGCTTGGATGGCTAGAGCTAGAAAATAAACAATCAAATCTCCCTCTGTGCTCAATTCTCCCTCTGTACTCTGCACTGGTGAGACCGCACCTCGAATCCTGTGTTCAGTTCTGGGCCCCTCACCACAAGAAGGATGTTGAGGCTCTGGAGTGAGCCCAGAGAAAAGCAACGAAGCTAGTGAAGGAGCTGGAAAACAAGTCTTACGAGGAGCGACTGAGAGAGCTGGGTTTTTTTAGCCTAGAGAAGAGGAGGCTGAGGAGAGACCTTATCGCTTTCTACAACTACCTGAAGGGAGGTTGTGGAGAGGAGGGAGCTGGCCTCTTCTCCCAAGTGACAGTGGACAGGACAAGAGGGAATGGCCTCAAGCTCCACCAGTGGAGGTTCAGGCTCGACATAAGGAAAGATTTCTTCACAGAAAGGGTCATTAGGCACTGGAACGGTCTGCCCAGGTAGGTGGTTGAGTCACCTTCCCTGGAGGTGTTTAAGGTGCGGGTGGATGAGGTACTGAGGGGCATGGTTTAGAGATTGGTAGGAATAGTTGGAGTTGATGATCTGGTGGGTCTCTTCCAACCTGGTGATTCTATAATTCTATGATTCTATAAATCGCCAGAGAAACAGTTAGCAAATTTATTGCAGCTGGATACTAGTCTGTTGCATCTCAGTAATGTTCTATGATCAGAGTTTTAAAAGTTTACAAATCAGAGGCACTTGCTTTTGTTGCTTAAACCTTTTATACACATCCAATGACCACTGCTACTTAAACCTTTCCTCTCTCTCTTTCTCTTCACAGAAGTTTTATATCTTGCTTCTCTCTCCTCTTTATGTACCTTTTCCAACAGTGATCACACTTTCTACTAAATCTACTTAAGTTTTGTCTCTGCCAGTTAGGCAGGTTTTCAACATTTCTTACATTATTGATACACATAATACATACACACACACACACACACACACAAAAAAAACCCCTGTGTGTATTGTTCCCCAATTACACACACACAACAATAAAACTGCCTGCAGAATAGTCACAACAAATTTTGGATAAATTGATAGCTGGTGCTCCATTAAAAAATTTAAGAGTAATTTCCCTGTTTAAGAAGCCTGTTTAAGAATCCCAAATAATCACCAGGGTGCTCATTATTTTTATCCAAATAAAATTGCTATTTTTTCTTTTATGCTAGGTAAATCTACCTGTTTGCTGGCTTAGTGGACAATTGAGATGAAAGGTTTCAGAGATGTATTTCTAAGATTTCATCTGTGCTAAACCCTGAATTCTGAGTGTCTCTCAAACCCTGTACCAAAACCAAGACAATGGGGACTCAAACCAAGACAGTGGGGGCTCAAACTGACAGAAGAGATCCCTGTCAAAAAACCAAGATAGGTAGGGGCTCAGACCCAAGACAACAGGGGCTCAAGCCCCTGTGTCAAATCCAGGCTTCCCCCAGATTCCAGGTACAACTGTACCTACCACAGGAAAAGTGGACTGCAACCAGTCATACAGTACCCTGCATAGGACACGTCCTCACAACCTATGAGTCTTCTCCAGTACTTGTCCCCTTGGCACACACTTTCTGCCCTCAGGGGTCTCTGGATGAAGGCCGTAGATCTTCCTCACAGCTGAACTTTTCAACTCTCCTTCTTGCACATGCTCTTAGATTCCTTGGGCACCTCTTCAAGGTTGTATCTGGTCCTAGCTTGTTCTTTTTTTTCTTATCATTGTACTAGTCCTTGTTTTCTGGCTTAAATAGATACAGTCACATTCTTTCCCATTCTTTCTAACTGCAGCTTTGTTAAAATTCCTTACGTAAGTGTAAGCATCCAGGCACAGGCTAGCTAAAAGTTATTATTCAAACTAATCTTCTATTTTAATTCTAAAATCACAAAAACTATATATAATACTCAAATATATAATAGGTTCATAATTTATAACAAATAATCTCTTCCTTCACCCAGCCTGGCATGAGTTGAATGGCTCAAAGCAGCTGATTGCCCCCAGCATCAGTGGCAAGGCTGGAAGTGCTGGAGACCATGTCTGGACTTCTCTAGGGAGGAGGGACTTGCGTGAGCCTGTTACCTGCCCTCCCCACCTGCTCAGGCCAGGGGTGGGGACAGAGTTTAAAAATCCTCACGGAAGCCTGCAATCTCTCTGTTTTCTCCCTCTCTGTTTTGTCTTGTCTCTTTATTGTTTTACCTGTTTGTCCCTCTGGGTTTGTCTTCTCTTGTGTTGTGTGTGGATATCCACCATCTTCTGGATCCGCCAGACAAAGAAACACCTGCTGCTACATGTGGAGCTCCTAAGGTGGTGACTATCTTTCCTATTTCTCTTGCAACCCTTTTATCCTTTCCTATCTTTTCTCCCTTTCTTTTCTCCATTTACCTTTTTTGCAACACACGCAGCTGCAGTGGGCAGTTTTGGTTTGATTTCGGGTTTGATACCAGGAAACATTAGGTCTCTTGGTGCTGTTGCGACTTGGTTAAGCAGATTGGCACAGTGCTGTGAAGTGATGCTGACTGAGGGTTCACAGAATCACAGAATCACCAGGTTGGAAGAGACCCATCGGATCATCGAGTCCAACCATTCCTATCAAACACTAAACAATGTCCCTCAGGACCTAGTCTACTCGTGACTTAGACACCTCCAGGGAAGGCGAATCAACCACCTCTCTGGGCAGCATATTCCAATGCCTAATGACCCTTTCCGTAAAAAACTTCCTCCTAATCTCTAGCCTAAATCTCCCCTAGCGGAGCTTGAGGCCATTCCCCCTTGTCCTNAGGGAGAATAACCTCCCTGGACCTGCTGGTCACACAGTTTCTGATACAAGCCAGGATGCCATTGGCCTTCTTGGCCATCTGGGCACACTGCTGGGCACACTGGTTGTTCCAGTAACTTTCATAGCTGCAGCTTTTCCTGTCTGTGCTCTCCCCTCCAGGTTGTTTGATCTTTTCAATCCATTGTTTTAAGGTCATGCATCTTGTTTAGTAAAAGATATAGTGTACACCTCTACCTCTGAATGATTCTGAATTGTTCTGTTGCCCGTGCCAGGAAAAAGAACTCACTTTCTTTTAAAGTGGGCTGTGACACCCGGTGCCAGTAGAAACAGGGCTGCATCACTCATGGAAAAAGGATGAGTGAGTGTTCAAAGGCCGGGCTGCATGTATGGCAAACACCAGGGAGGGACTTGGTAGGGGTAGGAATGATGAGGGCAGTCCTGTGCTAGAACATCTGAGCTGGTCTGTGCAAGGGAGGGAGATGCGATCATTGTGGTATGAAGGGGTTCCTAAATGCAGGCGGTTGGCAGGACAGCATGGTTCTGACGCGCTGTGGGCTAGAGCAGCACAGCTGGGAAATGAAGCAAGACAGATTTAGAATCATAGAATTACTAGGTTGGAAAAGACCTCTTAGAACATCAAGTCCAACCATTTCTATCTGTCACTAAACCATAACCCTGAGCACCTTGTCTACCCATCTTTTGAACACCTCCAGGGATGGTGACTCAACCAGCTCCCTGGGCAGCCTGTTCCAGTGCCCAATGACCCTTTCTGTGAAAATTTTTTTCCTGATATCCAGTCTGAACCTCCCCTGGAGCAGCTTGAGGCTATTTCCCCTTGCCCGGACCCCTGTCAAACACACACCTCTCTAGAAACTTCCTGTAGAGACCAATAAGGTCTCCCCTCAGCCTCCTCTTCTCCAGGCTAAACAATCCCAGTTCCTTTAGCTGCTCCTCATAAGACTTGTTTTCCAGTCCCTTCACCAGCTTCGTTGCTCTTCTCTGGACTTGCTCCAGAGCCTCAACATCCTTCTTGTGCTGAAGGGCCCAGAACTGAACACAGTTCAAGGTCCAGTCTCATCAGTGCCAAATACAGAGGGAGAATAACCTCCCTGGACCTGCTAGTCACGCCATTTCTGATCCAAGCCAAGATGCCATTGGCCTTCTTGGCCACCTGGGCACACTGCTGGCTCATGTTCAGTCTCTGTCAACCAACACCCCCAGGTCCTTCTCCCTGGGCAGCTTTCTAGACAGACTTCCCCTAGTCTGTAGCTCTGCATAGGGTTGTTGTGCCCCAAGTGCAGGACCCAGCATTTGGCCATGTTAATCCTCATGCCATTGGTCTCAGCCCAGCGGTCCAGATCCCTTTGGAGCCTCTCTACCCTTCAGCAGATCAACACTCTTCCCAGCTTAGTGTCGTCTACGAACTTGCCAAGGGTACATTCAATGTCTTCATTCAGCCATTGATAAATATATTGAACAGGGCTGGACCCAGTACTGAACCCTGGGGACACCACTTGTGACCAGTCCCCACCTGGAGTTAACTCCATTTAAAACATTTGCTGGGAAGTCAATAAATAGGAGCCAAAAGGGATGAAATGCTGGAAGATGTGATTTAAGGTGGGATATTAAAAGCGATCCAGTAAGCACAACTTACTCCTTCAACAGCTGAGGACCGGCTCTGATACTCCCTGAAGTCAGCGGTACGGCTCTGCCTGGATTTGGCTCTGTCCCAGTGGGAGGTTAAAGTACTGGATGTAATTTATTGGAGAGAGTTTAGGAAAACAGGCAGGGATGAAGGAGGAGAAATGGTGTGACAACCACAGAGAGGAAGATATGGGCTATAAATCCTCCTGCCAATGCAGTGCACTGGACTATTGCGCAGGGAGAGCTACTGGTGCAGGCTCTGGCCAGAGCACTGGTGAGGAAGGTGGTGGCTCGGGCACTCAGTGGTTATTTGGTTTCCTGCTGCCTGGGAGCACCCACGAAGGAATTTCCCACCAGGATGTAGGCTTGGCTCTGAGCAGCCTCTATATTACTGGTTGGGGTGAGAAGCTGAGGGACTGCTCAGGTGGCTCCTGGAGTGCCCTGAGGCTGCTTGCTGGGAGAGGAATACCTGTGCTGGTGGGATGGAGGTGTGTATGCTGCTAATAGATATGCAAACTTCTGGCTCCTCCCCTCACTCTTCCCTCTCTTCCTCTGTCCATCTTTCTTGGGTAAGGCAAGGCAGAGAGCTATATTCCTCCACCCTACCCTGTGCTGCCACTGTGGCATGACCATGCTGAGTAGCGTGCTGACAGGAACAGCAAACACCTCTGCACCTCTGTCCCTTCACCTCCTCCAGTGAATTTTTAACCAGGAATAAAAGGTGTGATGTCAACAGCCTGGGCCCAGCCCAGGGCAAACAACATCACTGGGTGAATGCTCTGTGCCAGGGCAAGGTTGAGATATGGTAAATGCAAGCAGCCCCTGAGTGCGGTCCATGCTTCCCACCAGTGCCCAGCATGGATATGCATCTACACAGCAGGCAGAGGAGATGCCTCATGGATGCTGAGCAGCTTCCCAAAGCAGCAGGCATTGCTTCCTTGAGGATGCTGGCTGGATTTGATAGCCACAACAGAAGCAGCCAGGGCTGTGCCAGGAAAATGTATCAAATGCTCCCACTGTAGGATTTAGCCAGGTGGTTTCATTGGGCTACCAGTAATGGAAAGCTTGAAGAAAAGAGCAGATGGTAGTGGAGATTCTGGCCAGACTGCATGCAGGGAGGCCAGGGGAGTGGTGCCTGGATGAGATTGGAGGAAATCTTCTATGAAGCTGAAATCTGGAGGCGTTGGAGGTGGGTCAGAATTACTACACTCTTCTGTCTCACAGATGAAATCCCAAATCCATCCTCAGCATGGCTTTGCATGGGCAGCAGGGCTTGCCCTGTCCCCACCGAGTCCCTGTGCCACATGGCAGCACCTTGCTGGGCTGGGAGCCAGTCCTGTGTCTCCCATGTTTGTTATTGCTCTCACAGTGTAATATTAACTGTATGATAATAATTCACACCCTGGCTCTTGAGGTTGAGGACTGACCTGACTAGGGACTGCTGCAGGCAGCTACCTACCTTAACTGTGATGGAAATGTTTCCACAGTTTCTGCTAGAAACAGCCGTGTGATTGCACATGCCCACGGCAGGACATGTCCACAGCACCATATCCAGAAGGGCAGTAAACACACTTTGGTATGGCAGCCATTCACACATTCAAACCATCCAGGGCTTTACAGTACCAGTGGCAGCATACTGGTGGGTGTGCTGAGCTCCCTGGCCAGCATCCCCCCGAGTGGCTCTTTCTAAACCCCTTCCCCAAGTCCCTTCTCCCACACTGACTTTTCTGCTGCTGTCCTGTTCTCTATTACTCTCAGGCATTGGCTGCCTGTTAGCTTTATGCAGACGTACCCCAGAGTTTTTCCTTAGGGTGTAATTTGCCCAGACACCTGTCTTTGTGCTGTTGTTTTCCAAGCCGACCGGTAATGGGATTAGCCATGTGCAAATCCAGAGGAGATGGAAGGTGAGTGGGTGTGTGCACAGTGTGCCAGCCTCCTGCCAATGGGGTACCCCGTGCCACTTTGCAGCACTGCAGTGCTGGCATATTGCAGGTTTTTTGGTGGGATCATGTGTCTGGCAGCTTCCCCCCAGCCCTTGCTGGGCTTTTTGTAAGCTGCCCTATAATTTTCCTGTCAAATTAGAGTCCCATGCTGAGTAGGGCGTATTTTACAACAAATCATCTTGGCTGAGTGAGCCCTTGACTTGCACAAGTGTGGGCTGAAATATGGCCATGGAGGGAGATTTTGTAGCACTCATAGTTGTGGGAGTGCCACGAACCTTCAGGTCAAGCCTTCACTGGTGCATCATCTCTCCGCTGTGAAAACCCTCTGGGGGCTGTGACGTGAAAAGCATGGGAACTTCTGTCTTGCCTCACTGAGCAGGGACAGGAAGGCAGCTGGGAGCTGTTACCCTGGCAAACAGGCTGGTTTGCTACATAGAAATAGCTGTTTGGTTTTGCTGTGTTAGCAAAACAAACCCAAATCAGCTTATGTTACCCACCCTGCCTGCTAAAATGTTTTTGACTTTTCCAGTTTTTTTCACTGGTAATTAGTAGGAGCTAAATGGCTAGAGGAGGGTATTTGTGCAGGCAGCGTGTGCCCGTAGCTCAGACATGCCCAGGAGCTCTCGCCTTGCAACCCTGCCCGAAGAGCTTGGGAAACTCTTGGGGGCTGCAGGAACCTTGCACAAAATACACTTGCAGATGGACCTGGTCATGGCTCTTGTCAACATTTGGCAAGGAACTGGGAGGGATCCCTGACGATAACAACAGCGCCCAAACAAATATATGGGACAGCTCAGGTTTTTCTGAGGACAATTGCTAAGCCACTGAGGCGCACTGGCGCCTAATGCTGCAGGATGGAGCCTCACCCACAGATTCCTATCAGAGGGCACAGACAGTTAAGTCACAGTCTGCTCTAATGGTTAAATTAGCTGGAACAAGGTCTCCAGATAAGATAATACTGTGGTTTTCTGAGAAGGCTGCTCTCCCTTGGCGTTGGCTAGGTTGTTTCTCTAGCAGGCTGTGAATCTTGCTTTGAAGTGGTGTGCAGGCTTGGACTTAGCTTTGCTGAAGACACTGCTCCTGCTTCTCTCCTGCTGCTCCTTGGAGACATCTCTGCCCAACACCAGAACTTGCTCACTGCCTGCCCTTGGCTGTGTCTGTGGTCACTGTCCCACTGCAGAGGGATGAGCTGGCTGCTGCTCACTTCCACTCTGAAGTGGCTCACAGATGTTTGCAGCATGGTTTTGGCCCCTGGGGTGGGGGTTGAATGGTAGAAGTATTGAAGTAGTGCATAACCTTGCAGCAGGGCTGCCCAGGCTAAACCAGGGTGATGGGAGGTTGCTGCCAGGCATACAGCCCTGTGCAGGCAGGGCTGGCAGAGAGCAGTGTCCTCCTTGGAACCTGCTTTGTGAAAGCTGCAACCTAGTTTGTGCCCACTCAGTTGTGTGACCAGTCTCCAGTAAGTGCAGGGGAAGCGAGGGGAGTGGGTGGCTGGGCTCTGATTCTGCCACTGGAGGGGCTAGGCTCAGTGGTCTGTAGGGACTGGCCACAGGGCTCAGCCAGCTACAGGAGACCTGTGAGAAGCCAGTTTTCCACTGCCTGGTGGCACAAAACCTGCCTTAATAGGGAGCACAGCTGAAGACAGCTGTCCCAGCTGGGCAGAGGCCTCAAGGCAGGCTGGCAGTACACATGAAGGGAAGCAAGGCCACCCAAGAGGGGCGAGGACATGCCTCATCCCCTGTATTTCGTCAGGGTGCCAGCTGCACCCAGCATGATGCAGGGAGGATGTCCCAGCCTGAGCAATGCGGTTGGGTTCTTGCAGGGCATTTTGGTTTGGTGCAGGGGGACATGGCGTGGCTGGAATGGTGCTTGCACGTGGGGTGCCTCAGGGCAGGAAGGACAGGGAGGAAGCAGGGTGCAGGCAGCAGCCCTTTGCAAGGACACCTCTTTCCACCCATGTAGTAAAACACTGTCTCAGCATGATTCATGCCTTAGCTGGGATCAGGCTTCCCAGCTATGTCCTTGCCAGCACAGGCCACTGACCACGCTGCTGAGCCCAGCAGAGCCCTTGTGGTAGTGTGCCAGAGGTGCTCCCCAGTCTGCAGTGGGGCTGCTGGCA
Organism: Piaya cayana; assembly: GCA_013389865.1. NCBI lineage: Eukaryota > Metazoa > Chordata > Aves > Cuculiformes > Coccyzidae > Piaya > Piaya cayana. The sequence continues at coordinate 35,749 of WAAB01016823.1, read as the reverse complement.
GGGAGGATGAGCCTGAGAGTGCTGGCAGCAGTGGGAAGCATTAGCAGGATGAGGGCTTCTGCTGGGAAGGGAGGCTGGAGCCAGGCTGAATCATAAAGCGATCCCAGATGACCCATGAACTTCTCTTCCAGACACAGCTTGCTGCCTCGCCTCCTGCACCCATGGGTGGGCTACAGTGTCAACAGGGCCCTTTTGTGCAGGCAAGGGTTGCCCTGCATTTCAGGAGGCAGACATCAGATATCCTGGCACTGGGTTTCATAAGTCGTCATGACCTTTGCAGCACAGCAACACGCCCTAGGGAGGATTATTTCATACAAAATAGTTCTTTCGATAGGCTTTTCATTTCCTTCCCAACCAAGCTCAAAGGAACTGCAATCCTTGCTCCTAAGAAAATGACAACAGTCAGTGCTGTGGCTGGGCTGGCTCTCTGCAGTGAGTGGAGCCGTGTTCTGCACACACACCCTTCACAAGCTCCTGCTTCATGTCCTACAGGAAACTTCACTGCGGATGGGAGATGCTGCCTGAGGGCCAGATTTTACACTCCCTTGGGAAAAAACCAGCTCTGTGCTCAGAAGGGATGAGCCCTAGTGGTTAGCCAGGTCGTTAGCCCTGGTGGTTAGCCAGTAAATCTTTATCTGGGAGTGGGGTTCATTGACCGATGCTAATCATGCCTCCAGCCCTGCTTAGAGCAGGACTCCTGGGTACTCGTGCAGCACAAGCGTGGGCAGGGAGTAGGCAAGGAACCAAGGTACAAGGCAGCAGAGTGTAGGGTGTGCAGAGGATACGGGGCACAGGGACGATAGGGGTGCTGGCGGTATAGGAGTGCAAGGTGTGTAGGATGCAAGGATTGTATGTCTGCAAGATGCAAAGACCGGTGGGTGCGCAAAGGGTGAAAAGAGTGCAGGATGCAAGGGGTACAGGGTATGCAAGTGGAGGGATGGCAGGGGGCAAGGGCTGCAGGGGGTGAGGAGTGCAAGGGTGCAAGGTGGAGAGGTTAAAAGGGTTGCCGGGTTGTAGGGCTGCGAGGGGTGCAGGATGCAAGGGGTGCGGACTGCAAGGGGTGCAGGGCCGTGCCCCGGACGCCTCCAGGGGCGGGCGGGGCCGCACATCTGGGCGGGGCAGGCTCGGTGACTCCGGCGGGGCCAGCGCGGAGCATCCCAGAGCCGGAGGAGCGGCGAGCCGAGAGCATGCCCAAGTGCCCCCGCTGCCAGAAGGAGGTCTACTTCGGTAAGGGCTTCCCGCAGGGTTGCTGGGTTGCTTAAGCTAGGATGTCGCGGTGCTGCGGCTCCCCTGGAGTTTAGAGGTCCCTGTCCACCCCAGCGCTGCGGGTACTGGGTGTCCCAGTGTTGTGTGTCCTAGCATTACAAATTCTTGGAGTGCCCCAAAATTGTGCATTCCTGCTTCTGGGGTTCCCTGGGGGGTGGCCCTCTAAATCCACTTAAGGAGAAGATGTCTTGGTGCATGGTGTGGGAAGCAGGGTACCCACAGAATGCGGATAGGGGCACAGCACGGCGTGGGGGCTTAACCCCGCTTCCTTCCCAACATCGCCTACAATCCTGAGGCTGAGACAGGCAGCTGGACCAGTCTTGAGAACTCCCAGTTTGGAGCCCAAAGGCCTGGAAAGTGTAGCCTGCTGCTCTGAAAGCCTTGGCAGGTGAGCCAGCAGCTTCCCAAGGGCAAATCTTGCCCTCGGATACCTCCTTGAGGCAGTGGTTTGCCCACATGTTGTCCTGCGTGGTGTAGCACAGTGATATGATGGCCCTGGGGTGTTGTTTTTAAGCCACTGTTGCAGGCTAGTTGTGAACCTTGTTGGGCTTCTGGCTGCTCCTGGGCTTTAGGCAGACATCCTTCCTCTGAACTGGGGCCCTGAAGCTCCAGGCTCCTGTGAGCAACATGTCATGGCCCCGTTGTTCTGCCTGAAGGTATTTGGGGCGTTTGAGCCTCTCAACCTGCCAGCAGCAGCTGCTGTAACAGGCAGGCTCCGTCTGCCAGACCTCTTCTCTTCCCTGGTTTAGCTGAACTTGTGGGGGTTTGCTAGGAGCTGCTTATGCACAATCCCTGTTTTTTTTTAATTACGGAGGATGAGGGATCTGCAAGCCAGGTGCTGTCCCTGACTTCTTCACTCTCTGCCCTATTTCTGCTCTGCTTATGCCCAGCTTCTACTTCTGCTCTGTCAAAGAATATGGAGGCTTAAACACAAGGGCTATTCTCCCTACCCAACAGTCGTGTCCATTAGTGATGCCCACCCTGGTGGTTGTGCTGGGACTGGCATGGGCACTGCCTGGAGGGCTGCTGGGGATGTAGCTGCTGAGGTTGGGGACATCTCTGCCAGAACTTGAACTCACTGCTTGCAGCCGGGTTTTGAGGTTGGGGTTTGGGACAATACAGTTTGTGGTGCCTTCCCACAACTGAGGGTCCTGGGTCAGGTAATTTGTGAGTGTGGCTTGATACCAAGTTGATTATGTCAATATCCGCCTTTCCCTGTGGATCTGCTTCAATCCTAGCTAGGTGAGTTGGGTTTGCTGTGCCTGCAGGTGCAGCCACAGCCCAGCGCTTATCGGTCTGCTCTTATGAAACATCTCTGTTGATGCAGAGGCTGACGAGGGTCCAAAAGCTGCTGGAGGACCAAGTTGCCTGATTTCTGTGCCTGGAGATAACGGGTACTGGCAGAGCAAGCCCTACTCCTGCATGCCCTGGGTCTTTTGGAATCCTGCATGGGTGTGCCTTGGTCAGCTTTTGGCCAGATCATGTCTGTGGGAAGTAGGAGTGAGGAAGAAATGACACACAGAGGCCTGGAGAATGCATTTGCAGGGCCACCACCAGCTTCCTAAGGGAATCTTACTGGCATAACTGAGAGCTGTGGGGGCAAGCAAGCAGGAAGCCTTGGCAAGAACTCCTGCCTGAGTGTTGGAGTAAATGCTTGTTTGAGAGGTGGGGAGGCTGAGCTTCCTCCAAAGGCTCTGTGATGGGAGGACCCTGCCACAGGCCAGGATCAGGCTCCTGGAGCTGATGGGGGGAGGACACTGATGCACAAAGGAGGTTCTTTGTGCTACTGTGGCATGGCAGCCCAGCTGCCTTATGACATTTGGGCACTGCCTCCACTCCCACCTCTGCAGTGGATAGCTTGCTCCTTGCATAAGCTATTGTGGGTATATTTGGACTCCAAAGTAGAGGTGCTTCAGGCTGCCAAGAGTCCCCCTGGCAGACGCTGCCAGCAGTACCTCAGTCCCACTGCTTAACCAGGCATGGCAAGAGTGCTCAGACCTGGCTCTGAAAGTATTCTGTGGAAAACTCTGCTTTATCACTTAATAAATCACCAGGAATGCAGCTGCCAATATGAAGAGCACATGCGTCTGCAGAAAATACCTTCCTTCCTATCCTGTGCTGCAATTAAAAGCCACCCTATTCTCCATAAACATGTCCTGGCCCCAGAAAACAGCATGTTGTCCCCTCCATGGCTGCCTGAACCCTAGCCAAGCTCCAGCTCCACTCTTGTTTGCCATGGTGTGTGCAAAATTGGAGCACTAGTGGCTGATGGGGACTGGTTTGTGTTTGGGCAGGGCACGGAGATGGCTTTACCTCCTTGGTCACCACTAGCATCCCTCCTTATTCCCTGCTAGCTCTAGTGATTGCTTGGGCTTCAGCTGGCCAGGGAGAAATACATCCCCCTTATAGACTGATATTGGAAGAGGGGAGGTTCCCAAAAACTTTGGAAGATGGGTAGAAGTTGGTCCATTCACATAGATGTGGTGGTGTTCACTCTGGGCTGTTTCATCCAGGTGCCTGGATGTGCACAGCGAGCGCTTAGGTTTGAAATACAATGCCCAGTGTTGTGGACAAATGGATTTGAGAAAATGCCCCAAAATATCCTTCCTAGGGTATGTGACAGGGAAGCCAGCCTGCCAAAACCAACTTGTACCCATTCAGTACCTCAACTAATCCTTCTTTCTGTGGCAGCTGAGAAGGTGACTTCTCTGGGGAAGGACTGGCACCGGCCCTGCTTGAGATGTGAGAAGTGTAACAAGACCCTGACGTCTGGGGGCCATGCAGAGGTGAGGTTTACTCTCCCCCTCAGCCAGGGGCTGCAGAAGGGGTGGACTGGGCAAAGGTGGTGCTGAAGGGCAATTGGGCTGATGTTCTTCCTTTCTCCCTGCAGCATGATGGCAAGCCATACTGCAACCACCCCTGCTATGCCGCCTTGTTTGGGCCCAAAGGTAGGGTCACTGTGGCTGGGATTGTGGAAGGGAGGAGAAGGGGGCTTAGAGCTCCCATTCTCGGTGAGGTGCATCCCTCAGTGTGCTTGCTCTCTGCAGCAATGCTGACCCTATTCTGGCTCTTCCAGGGTTCGGCCGGGGAGGAGCTGAGAGCCACACGTTCAAGTAAACTTGAGGTTGGTGTCTCCCCTCAGCACTCCCTTCCTGCCCCTGAATGAGTGGGCTGTCTGGGGTTGTCTTCTGCCAGGCTAGTGGGGAAGACAGGTGTGCCATGGCATCTCTCTGGGCTGGCTGTGACTCCCAGCCCTTGTATCAGTGCTTGGGAACAATCTGCTAGGTGCACTCTTCCTCTCTGCCAGCCCCAAGCAACTATCAACATTTGCTTAGCTCCAGCAGCAGATGCCAAAGGCTTTTGCTTTGTGGTCTGTGCACAAAGACAGAGTCTGTCCTGAAGCACCTTTTTCCCTGGGATGTCTCTGTTCTCAGCCCAACCTGACTTCATCTGCCTCTCTATTCCATCCCTCTCCAGGTGTGACGGCCAGGGTTACCAGCACAGCCCGAAGATGACACAAACGCGCTGCCACAGACATGCATTTTAGTTTTTAATTCACTTTGTACTAGACTAGCATATTAAAAGCAATAAGTAAACGAGGCTGGGGATGATGCGTAGAGGGGCTCTGCTCCAGATAGAGTGCTGCTGGGTGGAGGTGCAGGGATGCCCTGCAGGATAGCAAATTTTGGCCAATATCACTGAAGGCTGCCTGGAGAGGAGACTGCACCCTTTGAGCCAAAACCCAGCCCTGCTTCTGGCATCCAGCTCTCATGGCTGGGCCCACAGTTATATTCTCAGTCTTTAATAAATCCAAAATATGCTTTCCCCATGTAGCAACTGTGCTCTCTGTAACTAGGCCCCCACGCAACTTGCTTGCAAAGCACTTGCTGTTTGCTTAAGGACCCCATGTGGTCTCTGGATTGAGCCACACGCTATGTGATTATGTGCTGGCTCCATGTGGTTTTGCTCCTGGTGTATGTTGGGTCCTGCTTGTGGCTGCCCAACCCAGGGGCTGCCTTGGCCTTGTGGGACAAGAACAGCCCTCAGGTACTGCAAGCACTCCCATGGGAATGGGGTGGTGGGTGTCATGGTGTTTTCCCAGGTACTTGGTTTTTCTGCGCTCAGGGGAAGGTCCTACCCCACCTATGGCCTCACTGGGTCATTGTCATGACATTTGCAGAAGCCTGAAGCATGGTGACTCCTACCAGTCTGAGTCTGCTGACCCGTGATCTCTTCAGCATTCAACAGCCTCCTGGCAGGGCCTGCTGGAGAGCCATGCCTGTGGGCAGTCTCCAGCTCTTTGCTCTTGGATCTGAGATAGCACTCGGCAGCCCTCAGCTGGGACAGGGAGATGTCTGGCTCAGAGATGCCTGAGTGTCATATCAGGAAAACCTGGTGTTTGCTGCTTTTGCTCTGAGCCGCCTTATGAAAAAGCCAAACAAGGTAGAGATTACCTCTCTTGGCAGGGAAAGCAAAGGTGCAGTATTACAAAGTGAGAGCTGACTCACAAGCATTTCACTCTTTCTTGTTTCAAACCCTTTGACTCACTGGAGGAACGGAACTGACACATGTAAAAAATGTCGACTTGAAGGATGTTTCTGAAATGATTTCTTAAAAATGTCTTTTCCTTGCCTAAGCCACCTCATTTACATACTCAGAGATACTTTAAGACACACTGGGATATTTTTGTCTACAGTTCATACATGCATTTCCTTAGAGACTGCTCTGTGTCCTACTGTCACACCAGCCTTCCTGGGGCTCAGCCAAACCCCACAGTGGTCATAGGTACAGGTCTAATGTCAAAATCTTTCGTGCAAAAGCAGCCCGAACTGATAAATATCTTAGAACTTCCCATATGCTTGATGCCAAAAGGCTCTGCTTCAGTTGGTCAAACTCACTGGCTAGCACTGCCTTCCTTCCCACTCAGTTAACACAACAAATGCAGGTATCTGGGTCAAAGGCAAACCCTGACTATTGCTGTTTGGCTACTACCAAGCCTCCCAACCAACTGGGACTCATCGGGACCCTGACCTCCAACACCCACCGCTGCCATAGCCAGCAGCTTCCCAGGGATGCCAGCACCTGTGGCTCCTGGCCACTGAGACAGGCACTGGGACCTGGCAACAGGCACTAGGAATGACCGCTGCTGGCAGCCCACCTGCCCCTGGGGCAATGGGGACATAGTTTTCCTCTGCAAACCAAGCTTCAAAGCAAACTAGTGATATAATCTCAGATGCTTTGAGGATGCCAGTGAGACAGTGTTTACACTCAGCATTAAAAATAATGGCAAACAGAAGACTTGTCATCTTCTGATCTTGCATAAGTGTGTCCAGCTGGAAAAAGGGACCTGTGAATTGGGCTCCTAGTCTTTCCCAACAGGACCCTGCAACAAAACTTTTCAGGAGCAGCTAGCTAATTCCAGGTACAAGGGGCCAGGCTAGAAAGCATGAGCGGGGAACTAATGGGAGGTATGGAAAAACAGGTGCTGCCGGGGAGAGGCCGAAGGGATCCAGCCCTCCAGCTGAAAGCTCTGCAGGCAGTGGCTGGAGCTGCGGCAGGTAGCTGTGTGTTGCCTTTTACAGGGTCCTGCCCAGGTCTGCTGTTTGCATCAGTCCCTGCCACTGATTTGCAGTATAGGGGTGGTAGCTGAGCATGGCTCTCTGTCACCTGGGTACATGGAGGGATATAGGAGCTATGCAAGGTTTGTGCACCCTCAGGAAACCTGTGAAGAAGCTAAACTTGATCCTGCAAGCTCCCTCACTCTGTGCTGCCTGTGGCAGGGGTTAAAAACTGGAGGTCTCCTCAAGCAAGCTCTGGGGACAAGCTTTTGAGTATTGATTCCCAAAAGGCTTTGTCTGAGTGCCCTGTTTCTCTTGCCTGCCCTGCAACAGGCACTCCCACTGAGATGGTGTTTGGCCTTAGGACTTGCTGTCAGGATACTCCCCTTTGAGTGCTGTGCTTGTACAAGACACGCTCTGCCTTCTCCGTCAGGTTGAGCTGTTCAGGAGTGGGTCACATCCACAAGGAGTCTTGCTCAATAAAATTACATTAAATGATTTTGTAAAATTCGCTTCAGTCTTTGGAGCGGAAGTAGAAACAGCTGTATTGCACTTGAATAGAAAATCTGTGGCTGAGCCAGGCGCTCCCTTCCAATGTGCAGTGAGGCTCAGCAGTGTCCAGCATGGTGGGGGGCAGGCTATCAGCAGACACAGTCTTCCTCTATTGAACAGTAAATCTCCATCTGGAATGTGAGCTGTGCAGACAAGCAGCACAGTAGCTTCCAGCACAGCTTGCCTGTGATGCTTGCAGCTCTGAGCCCCAGAGGGAGCTGGGGGTGAGCAGGGATTGTGTATTTCCTTCCAGTGGGGTGATGCCTGCCTGTACTGTTCCTGCAACAGGGGACATGGAAGGAGGGAGCAGCAGAGGGATGCTAGCTCAGTGTGGCCTACCAGCTGCTTTCACTCCTAAGACAAAGAGCAGACCCTCAGGAGGTGGCTGAAATTCCGCATGTCCTGCTAGGTCACCAGCCAACAGCCACAGGGATGTTGCTGACATTGCAAGTGGGGTCAAGGCATGGCCAGAACACTGAGGTGCCCATCTGGGACAGCAAAAGGTGTTGGGTGATGTCCAGCCTGGAGATGCCCAGCACAAAGGTGCTGCACTTTATTGACCTGAAACACTGCCGTTGTTGACCCCAGAGGAAGTGGCTTTGCTTACTTTGCCATCATTTCAGAAGCTGAGATCAGTGAAGTTTGTGGACTGCGGAGTGATGGTTGCTATAAACACTTCATGACTATGACAAAAACAAAACAAATATCAGTTCCTCTGGCAGCTGGGTGTGGGTGAGCCCCAACGCCTTGTGGAGGGAAGCAGAAGAGGTTTTGGCAAGGGACAGGAAACAAGATGGGTTCAGAAACTAAACTGCAGCTGTTGCCCACCCTGGGTCTGTGGCTTCCTGGACAGAATTAAAAAGGAGAGGGGAGAGCAAAAAGAGAGCTGGGAGGTGCTTTAGCGCTAATCTGTAAGAAGTGGGAGTGTTGATTCAATCCCCAGTAGAGGCAAGGCGTGGGTTGCCTGGCCCTGCATCTCGCTCCCAGCACAGATGGGACAGATCTTAATCCGAGGCAGGGGACAGATGTGTCCCTGAGACTGCAGCTGGCAAGGAGGATGGCTTAGGCTGAAAGTCTTGCAGCAGGGTCACCTCAGCATCACTCCCTAGTGCTGTCCCTAGTGAAAGAAGCAGCCTGGGGGCAGGGTTGAGTCTTGCCAGCATGGCTGTGGAAGTGTGCTGCAGCTCACATCTGGGTTGACATGTTGTGGAACTGGGGGTTCTGGTTCAATGCTGCCTCGTTTGCTGATGGAGCCACTGACCCTCCCCAGCTAGCTCTGATGGACACTGACATGACACGGGTGTGGTGATTTTGGGTCTCATCTGTGCAGGCTCCAGCCCCTAGGGGATGCAGTAGTCCTTGTGGCATGGATGGGGTCAGGCACTCGCCATGAGTGGTTTGCTTCCTTGCTGTTCTGTTTCTGCAAATACGGCTGTGTCCCCTTCAGAGAAAAGCATGGTGCAGGCAGGACCAGGGAAGTGTGGCATGGGAGCTGCAGCAGCAGCAGTTACTGCTCTTTGCAGTGAAACAAAGAAACTTATTAACAGTTTAATTTAACCAACAAGGCAGGTACACTTTATTCAGTGCTGGAGAAGACCTGGGATTTGTCCTCAGAGTGCTTCTGCCGATCAGTGATTTCAGAGAACTTTATATACATAGAATTGTTTCCATATTTTCCCCAAAATGACAAGCACACTTCATTCCTGGAACCTCACTGCACATCCATGGGGAGATGAAATCAAGGCCACACAGAGTCCTTATGTACTGCCATATCTGAGTGGTAAATCTCAACAACTCTGACAGACAAGAAGATAAGGGTCGTTATTATTTTAGTTGTTAATCTTGTTTCTAACACGTTGCAGTTGACATTCCATCCCACTATTTACAAATCACCATTTCAGCTGCATGGGGCTCCTGGGGATGAAGCTGGTCTGTACTGAGTAGTACCAGCTCACCACTGCTTTAGTCATTTTCAAGTCTGATTTCTGTTGAGTTCAAAGTACTCTGATATCTTTTAGGTCAGGGAAGTGCCCATATTCTAATGCCTCGGAAATCTGCCTTCTTATTCAGGCAATGGTAAGAGGGACTGTGCAGTTGAACGAGGGCAAGCAGGAGCTCTGCAAGCTCATGTGGTAAGCTAATTACTTCCTGGCCCAGCACTACAAAGCAGCAGTCTGGGGAAGCCCTATCCCGCCTGCGGAAACAGCTTTGCAAAGAGGGGTCAAAGCCTTTGTCTTTCCTTGGTAAGTCTTGGGTTAAAGACCTAGGGGGAACAAGAGCAGAAGGAGTTTCATTCTGTGCAGAGGAACATCAACTTGGTTATGTAAGTAAAAAGGAAAGGGTGAAACTCCTGAGATCAGAGAATGGTGAGATCTCAGATCTATTATTTTCTAATCCTTCCCAATTCATTTACCATACTGAAAGCGCAGACCCTGCATCAAAGGGCCTGAAATGCCAGTGCCTATCTTAAGCATCAAACTGCTGGGAGCTGACCTTGAATTTTGGTGTTACAGCCCCACACAGGCCTATTGAAGAGGAATTCGGTATGTCCTGGAAAACCTGCACTAGAGTATTCAATTCAGTGATCTTGTTATGTGGTGTGACTCCACATACTAAACATGGCTGGTCATGCCAGCAATATAAGCACCCCTTGCACCCACTGGTAAGGACAGTGCCAGGAAACAGATCATTGCTTTCTGGCAAGTAGATGTGTATTTGTGACCTGACATGGCTGCTCTGAGTGTGCTGACGGCTAGACTCCCAACAGCAGAGATCTCAGCGTGGCTGTCTGGAATGCACCATCCTCTCCTCAGCCAGGAAGGGCTGTTCAGCTGACAGAGACGTGCGCCTTGGTCAGCAGCAGCAGATGCTGGGGATGGTCTTTGGCTGGATGGAATTGTGATCTCTGATCTTTCCCCAGGCAGTGTGGGGCTGAGCATTGTTTCAGGTCTGTCCTGCTATGCAAGAGCACAGCCTCTGTGCTGCTCTGCTCCTTCCTGCCAGCATGAGGCCATCCCTGCCTGCCAGACTGTGCCTTTTCCCACTTGGCTTAACCCAACATCCCAGTGAAGGGTGAGAGTGTATGTATAAAAGAACCAGGACCAGGGGGGCATTGGCATGGAGCTGGAAACGCTTGTGCTAGGAAGCAGTGTGGCTAGCCTAATCCGCTCCAGGTGTGAAATGCTACAGCCTCCAAAAGCTGCCCTTGTACAGGCAAGGAGGGCAGCTGCTTTCTTCTCTGATGTTTGCTCAGCTGCGGCTGCTGCTGTGGGGAGGAGAGCAGTGAGAAGAGGAGCTCTGGCTATACTGAGTTGGCAGAGGAGCGTGGGAAGCACTGATGCACAGCCCGGGGCCTGGCCAGGAGACAGACTGGCTCCTGCCTGCGCCTTCATGGGAATAAAAACATTAAAAAAAAAAAAAAAGGCAACGGGGAGCTCACACCTTCCCTTTGGCAGGGCTCGGCTGTGGTGCCATCAAGGAAGCCATGCTGCTGCTGGAGTGAGCAGAGATTGCCATTATCACATACAATCTGCATGAGGTAATGAGATGTATCGGACATCTCTGGCAACGACCACAAACAGTGGGGCTGTCTGTGATGGCGGGTTGCCATGGTATGGGTGCAAACAAGCCCCCTTGTCCTCATCTGAGTCACCCAGGGCGGAAATGACCTCAGTTGACAGACTGTGCTGAAAACAGACAGCTGCATGGCTGTGCAACATCACATGAGAGCAGGGAACTGAGGCAGCACGAAGCACTGTAACCTCCTGTTATGGTCCACTCCTAAGTGGATCCTGTCATGCGTCCGCTTATGAGTGGATTGTGACACCTCCCCAGGAGGAAGATCGGCTGTGGTGCCTCTCATTATCCCCTCAGACCTTCTCTTCCCATTGTGGTCCCTATGGCTGCTCCCACTGCTGGGCAACCCTGAGCTCAGCTCTTCCTGAAACTGCCTTGGTTCTGGAGTAGAGCTGGGGACCATGAAGGGGCAGGTTGTGCTGTTCTCTTGGAGGCTTCTGACAGTCTCCTCTGACCTCACAGGTGCAGACAGCAACATCTGAGTTGTGGTGGTATCAGCCTGTCATCACTTGTTTGCAACTGTCAGTCTCTGTGGGTCCAGGGCTTGGGACAGGGGAGGCAAGGGTGGCTGGGATGCAGTGGGACAGTGGCTCTGTTCCTGTGGGGTAGCATCACCATCCGTACTGGGACAGCATGCCAGGTCTGTCACACCATCATCTCCTTTGTTCATCCACAGCACAAAGTCTATCTCTGCAGCAGGAAACCATCGTCTCATCAGCTTCTCCCACCCTGGGAAAACCACCCAGGCAGCCAGCACAGCAGGTAAGTGGGGCCTTGGTTGCTGGGATTGGGCCCCCACTGCACCATGCTGCACCAGTGAGGCTGGGATTTGCTGCTCAGTGTCTGACTTGCCTGTGGCTGGGTGCCAACCTTCCACAGCACCAGGCATCTTGTGTCAGCTGCGCCTACAGGGCTGCATGCCTGGGGAGCTGTGGGACTTGAGACCAGGGGCAGTTGGCTGAGAGGGCAGCCAGCTCCAAGGCGCCACCGGACTGCTACAGCCAGTGTGACGGAGAGGGAATGGGAGCTCTCAGTGTGCTGGGATGGTATGCATCCCAGCTGGTGCTCCCACACCAGGTGATGATCTCACTGGCTGAGGGGTTGGTGCATTCGCTGGAGTAAGGAGGGTGATGGGCAGGACCATCCACTGGTGTGTGCACTGGGTGCTGCAGGAGAGCCCTTTTCTTGGCAGCAGAAATCAGGCAGCTGCCCTAGGGAGGAATAGGCCTAGACAGAGGAATGTGCGTGGGGATAGAGATGGCTTTCAGCAGGGTTTATGGAATGGTCAGGAAAACACAGGAAATTGGCCCCGGCTGAAGGTCCTCCTGCCTGGAGACTGCAGCGGGGATGGGAAAATAGATGTATCACAGAGGGACCAGACAGCAGCCGATAGCAGCAAGGTATGGAAGGCTGAGAAGGGTGCCAAAGACAACAGAGGATTATCTGGGTCCGTTAAGGCTCTGGGCAAAAAAAAAAAAAAAAAAAAAAAAAAAAAAAGAAAAAAGAAAAAAAAAAAAAAAAAAAAAAAAAAAAAAAAAAAAAAGGACTTTGGCTTTTGGGAACCAAAGACAAAGAACTTTATGGAGGTGCCAAACCTGTTAGGAAGGAGAGTAAAGAAGTTGATACAGATTGCTGAGGTAGAGCAAGGCAAGGGATAAGGAAAATGCTTTCCAGACCACTAGGAACAAAGTAGGATATGAGAAAACAGCTGCTAGAGAAGATATTTTAAAAATACTTAAGCCTGGATAACTCACAATTGGGGTCCATTCGGGGCTGGCTGGTGCAGCAGCCAGGATCCGTGGGATGGGGAAAGCAGTACTGTAGCGCTCAGCATCGGAAAGGACTGCACTCCCCAGCACAGGGGTGGGAAGGAGAGGCAGCAACCAGAGGGAAAGAGTGCAAATGCAGCTCATGTTAGCAAGCAGGCTTTGTCTAAGGTCTCCTTGGACCAGTGCAATTTCTCTCCTCACTGTGAGCAACCGTTTGTCTGCCAGAGACTGTTCCATAGCTGGAAGAAATTTCATGTGTTGTTGCATGGTGTTTTTTGGGGGATGGAAAGGGAAAATCATCACACTAGATCCAAAGAGAGCATGTTGAATGGGTAATGAACTGGGTACTGGCCAAGAAACCACCAGTGGGGGTTTTGAGCGGGTGTTATGTACAAACAGAGGCTGCCTTGGTTCAGGTGTGCACCGCTGTGCTGGTGGAGCAGACTAGTCTTCCTGGCAGGTACTAGTCATAGTCCTGCCATACTGCCTGCAGTGGGAATCTGCTTCCAGACCAGGCTTCACCCACATAAACCCCAGCCAAGAAGCAGACGTTCCATCTCAGTGACCCATGCTATCTCCCTAACAGCATAACCATTTTTCCCTTGCTACCCACCAAGGATTAATCCTTGAGATCGCTTCAGTTGTGAGTCTGTGCCTGGTAACGTGCTGCCTGCCTCATCAAACTGAGACAAAAGTATGAAGCTGGGTGAGAACCTGATCCCCAGGTGTTCTCACTGCAGCTGAGAAATGATGTTGTGGTCTGAGAGTAGCAAGTTTTGTCTTCAAGAAAGCTGGAGGGGGACTTTTTACAAGAGCATGTAGTGATAAGGATGAGAAGAATGACTTTCAATTGAAAGGGGAAGATTTAGATTAGACATTAGGAAGAAATTCTTTGCAATGAGGGTGGTGAGGCACTGGCTCATGTTTTGCACGGAAGTCTTGGGTGCCCCATACCTGGAGGTGTTCAAGGCAAAGTTGGATGAGGTTTTGACCACCCTGGCCCAGCGGTAGGTGTCCCTGACCATGGCAGGGTGTTGGAACTGTATGGGCTTCAAGGCCCCTTCCAACTCAAACCATCTATGATTCCATCACTAAGAGCAGCCAAGGCTGGGTTGTGCTGTCACCCCTTCATCTGGGAGGGGTGGAGGAAGCCTCTCGAGGTTCTGGGTGTGGGGAAGGCGACTGTGCTCCTTCGCGGTTAGCAAGAGGCCCAAGCCAGTGACCTCGCAGGGGAGACAGAAACCGCCCCCCGTGCCCCAGGCGGTAACGCGCACGGTGGGGCAGGACGGCTCTCCCTCCGGCCGCCAGGGGGCGCGGCCGAGAGCGGGCGGGGCTGCCCGGGGGCAGTGCGCACGCGCGCGCGAGGCAGCGCGGGAAGCGGCGCGCGATGCGGAGGCGGCGGGAGGCGCTGCTGGGCGCCGCCGGGGCGCTATGTCGGGCCCTGCCGCCCCGCGCCCGGCCCAGCCCCGACACCCTGCGCCGCGCCAAGTTCGACCGGCCGCAGGCGGTGAGAGGCCGCCCCGCTGCTGCCCGCCCTTCTCGGCACGGGGGCCGGAGTAGCCTCTGCTGCGGGACTGCGTGCTCGCAGCTCTGCGAAAGTCCTCGCTTTCTGGTGGCTTTAACGCCGAGCTCGGTGTTTCACCGTGTCAGCGGCGCCTTCCTGGGGTTCTCCAGGGTTGCTGTGCACTCGCCCAGCTGGGGCCTCTGCTCTGGGGTTGTGCAGGGCAATGCTTGCCAGCTCTCGTTTCACACGCGGGTGCTCCACCTGCTCCGTTCCATCGTTTATTGGTTTACGAGTGTTAACTGGAGTTCCAGCTGTAGCCATCGCTACTTCAGCTTGTCGGCATGTTGCCCATGTGTGACCAAGCAATGATTACCAGTTCCAGCTCATTGTGCACTGCCTTTTGGTGTTTTTTTAGTACTATCACAGATCTTTTCAGAATCTTCAGGTTCTAGTTTGACTGTGGGTGACTTGTGCCACGGAAGCTGCACTCCCGTGGGTCAGCCTTAAAGCAGAGGTACTGGGTTGTGCTGTATAAGCAGCATTGGTAGCTGTTCTCTCTGAGTGCACCACACTGTAGGTAGCATTTACAGGACAGCTGATACATGAACCTGCCTGGTCCAACAGTGTTGGCAGGGTGCAGGTGTGCTCTTCCATGTAACAACTGATGCCCAGGTATGGGTTACTTTGCCTAATTAAGGCTAAATATGTGACGATCTTTTGCCTGCTGATCTCCCCCACCCCTCTCTCTTTTGCAGAGCTTGGATTTCTGGAGGCTGCTCTACGCTCTTCTGAAACAAATCCATGGAGGCAAGTGGGCAGAGTTGGATAATATAGGTAACTTAGTTAGCTGTGCAATTTCTATCTGCCCTAAGGAAGTACTGGGACTGGTTTCGTAACATCTTTTCTTGGTCTCCTTGCTCCTTGTCAGGAGTGCTTCAGTTTGAATACCTGTGCCGCCAACTTACTGTTGCATTACAACTGTTCTGGCAACTTCACTCCTATTTGGCTTGCTTTGTCCAGGAAGCTGGGGTGTTTCTGTGTCTGCTAGGGTCTCTTCCCTTTGACATTTTGCTGTGGGTAAACCTCTGCAGTGATCTTATACATTCTCAGCATTTGCAGAGACAATTAGAGAAATAGATTTGGTTTTGCTTTGATTCCTTCTTCCCCCATTCCATGTGTGGTGCGTGGTTAATTTTATATCAAGTCTTTTGTCAGAGCTATGAACTGCAGCATATTAACCATAAAGGCAATGTTTTGGATTGAAGTTCTAGACAAAACGAAAAGTGAAACTTGTGTGAATATTTGAGATGGACTATGAATATCTCTGTGGACAGTGCCACTGTTCCAGAGAGAAGCTGAATGCGGTTGGCTTCTCACAATGACAGAGCACTGTTTACTTCTTAAATGTATGTTATTCCAATTATGATACTATTCTTCAAACCTCTTTCTTGAAAGATGCCTATCTAGAGAAGAGTTTTGAGAATGGGACTGTCTGTGATGTTTAGAGGTCTTCTCAGACTGAAACCACTTAAAATCCACTTCTGCTGTTGAAAGAAAAAAAAGACCTATACAATATTGTTTTAGCCCCTGAAGAGCTGGGAATATGGTGGCTTTGTAAATGGTGTTTAAAAAGGCTGAGCATTATGGATGGTATTTCTCAAGGAATGTGGAGGAATCATTTTGCTGGTAGCTCATCAGGAAGTCAGCACTGTGCTGTGTTACTCACTGCTGCTATTTTTCATTCAGCTGTTTTTGCTTTTCTACTCATCCCTAATCTGCTATGTATGGTAGATAAATTTACTGCCAGTCTCCTACAGCTTTGTGGAGGTGGTTCTGCAGAAGTGCAGGCTCATTGAATCCTGGCTGCTCCTGTACTAGTTGTTTGTAGCATTGGAGACAGGGTTTCCATGTGTGTGGCAAGTTGCTGGCTCTACAGAGAGCACACACAGCCTCTGCTGGTAGATTGTGAGGTAGGAATGTGTGGTTCTGATCAGAGCTGCTGAGCTGATATTCAAGCAGCTTGTTTAGTCACAACTCCAAGATCTTAAACAGGTTGGATAGCCGTACTGTTTTTCAAATTACAGTGATTATCTTTGCTTGACCAAATGAATGAATTGTCTGCTGTGAACACAATATTTTACAGCCTTTTTCTGTCCCTGTTCTGGAGCACTTGTGGTCGTTCATGTAGTTGTTTTATGGGAGCTTTGGGCACATGGACTAAATAACTTTCTCAGATTGCTGTGTGCATAGGCATGGGAACAGCTTTCTGGAAAAGAGAACCTGTGCTCAAATGATCTTGTACCCTTTCTTTTTTTAGGCTTTTTTTTTTTTTTTGAGCCTTAGCCTGTCATCTGTGTGCGGTGTTAGGGTTACAGTGGCGCTTCCCACTGCTCTGTAGAGACCCAGCTGTTGGCCTGTTTGCAGTTATGAGGTGCTTAGAAGAAAGCAGTGTGTTGCAAGGAAAGAATGCTCTTTCAGATTTTGCTTGTGGTAAAGGAAAAACTTTTCCAGAAAACTTTTCCTTAATCTAGTAAATCCTTTTATCAAGTGACTTTTGAAGTTGCACCCCAGTGTGTATTTCTGTTTCGACTTAGTAGTTTTAATTAGTCAGCTTTTGGTTTTATCTTGTTATAGAAATGAATTTAGAGCAGATGAAAATTTGCTCTGAACAGAATAGCCACAAGTAATTCCCTTGTGGTTGTGATGTGGTATTTGTTATAAAAACATTCTGCAGCATGTTTTTCAATGGTTTGATATATTTTAATGTCTGTCTAGCAGAAAATAAAATATTGAAAAATCATCAGTGGAAAAGAAAAGTCACGCAGAATGATATTGTATAATAAAATGTAGGAACCCCACCAAAGCCTATCAGTTTGTGGTTGTAAAATTCTCAAATGGTTCTTTTGGTCTCCTGTTTTGAAAGATTTTTTTCTTCAAACAGTAAAAAGCACTGACTGCAAACCTTGATGGGAAGGCATTACTAACACTCCAGCCCCTTGATGTGTCAGAACAATGCATCTCTCAGTGGGGTAGGAGGCAATGTAAGCTGTATAATAGTATCCTGGGCATAAGCTTCCTGGCCATGATCAATGTTTTTGTGGTGCTTTTTCTTCACAGGCTGAGAGTGGATGGGCTTGGTGATTAGCCTTAGAGCCACACCAGGCAGCAATGCAGTGCTGTATATGTTTAGGTAGTTGGAGGAAATATTTGTTTTCTGGAGTCGCAATTAATTTTTTATAGTACAGGAAAGAGGTCTGGAGCTGCAGTGTATTTTTGTTTGTTTGACAAATGAAGCAGAAAATGTTCTGCAGCAGCAGTTTCCCATAATACCACTTACCTATGCAGGTGTTTCTTGTCTGAGTGCACGGAGTAATGTATCTGTGTCTGTTCTTGTACTTGATTTAGTTACTTTCTGTCACAGCCTGCCAGGCTCATGCATAACCCTGATTTGAATATCACGTTGTAATTCACTGGAAATATTCTGCAGGATTCATGAAGTGGAAGAGCACAACTTCAGTGTAGTTGTAGTCAACTCTGGTGTTCTGGTGTTCATCTGTGGCACGATCTTACTTGCTGAACACACTTTTATAAATGATGTGCATGCAGGAGATTAGTTGGAAGGACTGTGTGGGTCCTTATAAATTGCCTATCCTAATGAAATACTGTAAGAAGATGTTGTCAAAGAAGAGGCGTTTGAGTGATTGGTGTTATCTGCTGTCTGAGGGATGGCTTTTCCTCTGTCTTGGCTGCACGTTACAGAGGAATTCATCTTGGTCTTGGGTACTTACAGGGCCTCTGCTGGCATTTATCTGAGCACCTACTAAGCAGAGCCCTGTGGGGATGATGAAAACTAAGTGGCTCTTTGAGCCCCAGTTCCACTTCCATGGTTTGACTGCTTACCCACAATTCCTGCTAGATACTCACACCAACCATATCCTCTCATGTGAGGACAGTGTGTTGCAGGAGAGATGAAATGGGGAGATAAAGGACCAGAGCAACAAGTGGCAAATTGCTTTGGTGGATCTGGTCCTGAGTGGTATGTCAGAGAGGGAAATGGTGGTAAAGGGAAGAAAACAGCTGACTTGCTCTCTGTTCCTTCTCTTTGGTATGTGATTTCTTGGTTTGCTCGCTGAACTGCATACAGCAGCATGGGATGCTTGTTTTCTTTGGAAAAGGAAGAAAGTACTTACTGATCTTCCCTCCTGGTTGGAGTATTTCTGCCATCACCTGTTATGGCAATTTCTTTCTTGACAAATTCACAAAGAAAAGGAAAAGGCAACTCATAAGAATATTCAGGAGTGTTCAGAATAAATTCCCTAGTATCTGAGTGCTCCTCCTGTAATTGGAACGCATCTCTACAGCAAGATTGTTAGCAAACCACAGGCATTTCTGCCACCCTAGCATCATGAAGGGAAGCTGCTTGGTTTTACGTTCACAGGTTCTGGAAAAAAAAATGGAGTGATTCAGGTGTTTGGGTTTCCTTTTTGTGTCTGGAATGCAGAAGCAAGCTAGGTTTAAACCCAGTTGTCCAACTGATATGTCTGCAGAAGTTCTGTTACGCAAAACACTAGTCCTGCTAAAATGAGTAGCTCTGCCCTGTTGTGTCACCTGCTTAATCATGCTCCTGAACTGCTTTTTCTTTCTTCAGTCATGGTTAATGCCTTTGTTAGGAATTCATTTTTAGCTTTCACATGGTGAACTATGTAGTTCTGCTCCTTCTGCTGAAGATGTGTAGTAGCCTGTATAACAGTTTCAGCTGTGGGTTTGGACTGAAGACCACTCTGGAAGTAGGCATCTGCACTAAATATTAAAGTTGGTCAAATGGTGCACTCCGCACACCTTCCTATGGTTTGTCAGAGTGCAAAGTGCTTGGTGGCTTTCTCTGACTGCCAGCTCCCTGTGGCCTCCGTGGAGCTGTGCCAATGTGCTGCTCCCAGAAGGTTACTAGCACAGCTTACAGCTCCTACTTATGTATTGGCTTTGTATTACTTTTGGTGGAGGAGACTCCTCTAGTATTTTGCAAATGAAGCTAAATCAACCACTCTTCACTGTGAGAGTCTGTTGTAATTAACAAAATCCTTTGAGAGCAACAAGATTGACTTTTTTTATTTTGTTAGTTGTTCATTCTGTGGTTTTTGAGCTTCGGTAGTTGATGTCAGGCAAAGAAAGATTACAATATGAGTCAGTGCTAAGGGATGTTTTTACCACAAGGGGCAAGTGAACAAGAGTGTAATGTGAAGAACTGGTGTGTTAATTAAGGACAACAGTGATAATCTTGGACTGTGAGGTTTGTTGTTCTTTTATTTTTGTGTATGTGAGTTTATACCCTTTTTATAAATGAAGCCCTACAGACATACTGAAGTACTACACTGGATCAATCTAAAGGTTCCTCTCTCCATCCAGCTATGGCAACTGTTAAAAGTGGATGCCCAGGTGAAAGGAAAGAGCAAATAAAACAGGATGCTTTCAGGGGATAATTCTTTCAGCATGCAGTAGTTTACATCTCAGACTTCCTAAACCAGAGAGGATGTCGTTGTATTTCATAAGCTTCCATGAACTGTTCCATAAATCCAGTTCCTCCTTTCCATAGTGACCCAGGGCCAGAAATCTCACAGCTTTGTTGTTTGTGTGAAGAACATCTCTTTAGCTTGTTTTGACTCACTTGTTAAGTTTGGTGGCTCACAGTTCTTGTGTTGAATGTCATCCAATCAAATTATTCCCTATTCACCCATTCTGCAGTACTCGTGGATTTAAAGAGTTTTGTTATATTCATTCTCAGTTATCTTCTTGGCCTATATTGTCTGTTCTTACAATAAAGCTGTCCTGTACTTGTGATTGTACTCATGATCTCTTTGTTTTCTGACTCTTCTGTAGCATTTTTGGGACTGTAGAAATTAAATAACACTGTGAATTTTGGATGTGGGATCACGGTGGGTATAGACAATAATGTAATTTTCCCTGAGTTCTGTTTAGTCTCCTTTCTAGGTTTCTCACATTCAGTTTGCTTTTGAATTTGTAGGAGAATCAAGTGTGCTATTGTAATGAAAAATCTTACCAAGATCATGTTCCTGAATCCAGAGGTCAGCTTCAAGCCCATTGCTGTACCAGTAAAGTTAGGATTGTTTTTCCCTTGTGCACATGGTTTTTCATTTTCTAAAAAAGAATTTTATCTTTATTTTAAATCTTGGGCTCATTAGGTTCTGCTGTCCTTCATGATGTGCCTGCATGCCTTACTACTGAGTAATATCACATCAGCACCATATTTTCTGTCACCTACATTGTCTGTGCGTTATTTTGAGTTGGTTGACAGCAACTGCCTAGCACAGAGCCCTCAAGTGAAACCACTGTTTGTTCCTACCATCTGGTTCTTGTCTGCTAGGCACTTGTCATTGATTCAAGGGCCTTCCTTCTCCCTCCACTACAGTGGCTCAGTTTCTTTGTTGAATCCCACTGGGAAGTCTGTGTCCTGCATTGGTTGCATCTTCCTTAATCGCTTGTTGTTGCCTTTGGAGAACTCAGTAGGTTTTTGAGCAGGACTTCCTTTTACAGCTACTGTTGGTTCTTTCCCAGTATGTACTGTTTGTTTTGCCCCAAACTGTGTTCTTTATTAAAAGTTTTGACTTAGTACAGAGCTGAGACTTAATGGTCTGAACCTTTTTAAATAATATTATTCTTTGTTTCCTCAATATCTTACAGTTCTGTAGTGACTGTCTTAGCTATCAGGTTACATTTGCTGGTGTGAAGGAATACAGATCCGAGTGTTCCTGAGAATTCAGTAGTGTCAGTGGTCTGGTATGAAGTGTGGTGTGCTGCATTATCTCTGCCTGCTTGTTGCTGCTCAGAGATTTGCAGCAAGCTGTGAAACTCCTATCTCTAAATTCCAGTTTCCTTCAGAAGTGAAGTAACTCAGAGTTTCTACTAATTCATAGCATGCTTGGTGGCTCATAAAAATGAATAGGTGAATTGGAGCCCTGTTAATAGAGGGGATGGCTATTTACCTTTTTTTTTTGCCATTGTTAATCTCCAGGAGGCTGTTACTGGCCTTGATCTTAAATTTCAATTCCTCCTTTTCTGTGAGCAGAAGTTCCTGTAAGTCAGAATGGGGCAGCATAAAGAAGACTTTTACCCTTTAGAATCATAGAATAATTAGGGTTGGAAGGCACCTTAAAGATCATCTAGTTCCAACCCCCCTGCCATGGGCAGGGACATCCCATTAGATCAGGTTACCCAAGTCTCCATCCAGCCTGGCCTTGAATACCATTAGGGATGGGGCATCCACAACTTCCCTTGGCAACCTGTTCCAGTGTCTCACCACTGTCATGGTGAATACATTCTTCCTAATGTCTAGTCTAAATCTGACCTTCTTCAGCTTACATCTGTTCCCCCTTGTCCTATCACCACAAGCTTTTGTGAATAGTCACTCTCTCACTTTACCTTCTGCTCTTTATCAGTTGTTGATAAATACCATGGTCTCCGCTGTCCTCCACTAATCTTAGGCTTGATTAAAAATTTTGCTTTCAGAGGAGGCAACGGTTTCTGGACCTGAATGGGTTAATACATTCAATAATACAATTTTTTTTTTCTTCTTTTCAGATAACCAGATTAGGTTTGTAAAATCAGTGTTGTGGTACCATGGCTATGGCAGACCAGAACTTTATAGGCTCTCATCTGATGGCTCAGCAGGTAGTCGGGAGCTGCTGCTGGCATTTTCCTGGCTGCTGCACAGACTTGACCTCTTGGAGCAGCTTTTGGCTCATAACAGAGTAAAGATTGGGGATGAAACCTCTGTGTGCACGGTGAGTGTGTTTTGCTCTTCTGCCTTATCTGTCTGTAAGTAATGTTCTGTGACAGCAACCATGTTATCACTAGTGTGAAATGTGTGGTGTCTTGGTACCTTTACAGATAAATGATTTACTCTAGCTTTAAAAGGAACTTAAAGGGGCCAGCATCTGGGACCTTTTTATTTTACCTTCTCTAAACTTTCTGGGTGCAGATGATCTGGGTTCTTTTATCTTTCTCGAATTCCAGCCCCTGCCTGAATTCTTTGATTTTTATTTCCAGTATAGCTGAGACCAATGTGGAGGAGTGCAAGTAAGTCAATGTCTTTGATCTGTGTGCTTCTGAGTTTTGTGATTCCAGACTGTAGGATTGGTGGTTCTATGATGTAGGCAACAGGTTTGCTGTGAATGCTGGCTGGATTGGCATTAGGGTAGAGCAAATACTCTTAATGGAGATGGTAACTTTCTAAAAACATCAAGATCTTAAATGGCATCTACTGCACTTGGGGGGACTAATGACCTTGTAGCCTCCTTGAGAGAATGACTTTTGTTTCCATTAATAAAAAGGTGTTAGCATGTAGAAAGTCTACCCTGAAGTAAGCTATGGATAGTTGTATGTCTGTTTTAGCTGCAGTATATATACCTGATCAAAAAGAAAAAATCAAAACCATCCACAAATACACAGTTTAAGAGTGTTTGGTAAAACTGCTTTTAAAATCCATTCCTTGCATTTAAGTCCACAATCCCAATTGCTCTGAAGCAGAAAGTGAAAAGCTTAGGCGAGAAGATGGTTGTTTTTTTCCATGTTTATATCTCGTTTGTTGCAAATAAACCGTCCCTGCTCTTAACACAAGTAACACGTTAAACTTAAACTGATCAGTGCAGGGTGTTAGTGTGGCCAAGGCTTCTCTAGGTGGTTGTGAGTTTGTTCTAAGTTGTCTTCTTCTAGTCAGACATTAATTACTGTTTGGTCTGGTTCAAAATGACAGGCTCATAGAATGGTCTCATTTTTTGGCAAAGGACATTATTGTAGGTCAGAAACCCTCCCTGCTGGTTTCTCATAGCATCTAAGATCTGATGGTTGTCATGGTCATGTATATATAGTGGACCATAGTCTGCCTGTTTTTCTAGGATCTTTCGAGGGGACAGCAAATCAGGAAAGAGAGTTTGGAAAGCTGCACTATGGATACAATACCTTTTTTAGGAAAACACCTGTACAAATGGAAAACAGTTCAAAGGGAAGAGTCACCTTGGTAACAACTCATGAACAGTATCTTGAGAAAAGGGACCACTCTAGTGCACTGCAGTTGTTAGCAGCACTGACCAGAGAGCACAAGAGGCTGTCCTTGATGTCCTGAGTGTGAGTGGTGGTACTCTCCTGTGATGTTAAGGGTGCTTTGAGATTTCAGGAGAAACACGCTTCTGGAGACATTTTACTTTAGATTTCTCTTAATTTTTTCTTGCAGATTAGTTTTTATGGCCTTAATTTATATTATAAAAGAGCGATGAATGAAATGTAGCAGCGGCATGAATTCAGGAAATGAGGGAGCACCTGTCTTATTTTTTTCCCAAAGGTCTTGGTTTGCATTTTCCAAACAGCTGAAAGAACTGTGGTAATACAATATTATCGGCCACACGGAAGCACACTAAGAAGTTTATTGTTATGCCTTTCACTGCAATTCTCACTTGCTCTAATTGTGTTTCTCAAAATAATGGAACACACTTCATGTTTTTGTCCAACAACTGTCTGAAACAGTGATTGAAAAGGTTTACAGGTCTGGAAAATGTCTTTCAATGGGCCAGACAAAAATATTGTAGACTGGGAATTGGATTTAGCATATGTGTGTAAAGCTCACAGTATTAATGGCAACATTTCTTGTTTTGTGTTCATCTAGCAAGTTTTCATGCTCCAGTTAAAATAATGCTCATGGGGAAAAAATGATAGAATTTAGTTACAATGGAGAATGTGCAAATGGTGTGTTGTGATTCTGTATCACAAGAAAGCTAGTAGAATTGTGAGGGTCAGGTCTTGTCATTTATTTGGTCAACTGGGCATTACAAACCCAATACAACCAGTAAGACCCAACCTTATTAAGACCCAAGAATGCGCAGTTAAGGAGGTAACTGTGAGTGTGAAGGAGAAGGAAGGCAAGTCACACATTTTATTTTGATTAATAAAGCAATTTCTTGTAAATTACTCATGAAAGCCTGCTGTTCATTGTATAAAAGTGTGATAGATTTGTAATTGTTATATATTGTTATTTGATATCTATTGATATTTTATGTGGTACTTTCATATGGCAACCATATAGCTCCTAAAATTGTGGAAAGGAAGAAGACTAGGGTGTCAGTTTGATACTTGACATCTTGTGAGTTAATGTGCAACTGGAACAGGTGAGGTGCTGGAATTTTGACTCTTGGAATGTTAAATACCAGGCATTTGTGGTACTTAAGCTGAAGTGTTGGAAAATGTGTAAGAAATTGTAAAGGCATTGCTAAACTTGCCAGAGGTACAGTCTCTGCAGTTGTAACTCTCTTCTATCCAAGTAAATTGTAGTAAAAGGTAAAAGAACATAAAAAATAGCTTCACTAGAGAAAGATCTGAGTCAATAAAGAAGAAAAAAAGGAAATGCTCTTTAAACGAACAGATTCTCAGCTGAGAAAGAGCTTGAAAAACCTTCCACTTCATTGAGTCTTTATTTTTAAATTATTATAAACAATTGCAGATATTCTCCTGAAATGAAAATGCTGCAAAATGAAAATTCATGAAATAGTATTTGTTTTGGTGGATTGCCATGAATTCTACCAAAATTAGTGAAGCACAGAAGCCTGTACTTGCTGACCAAGCCCATTTGTTGATCTGCTGGTGAGAATAAATGTGAAGAAAACTCTTACTCAATAGTTGGATCCTCAAGAACTGTAGGCATAGCTGTAATTCAGAATGGTATTCATGCAGTTTGCTTTGAAAGTGTTGTCTGAAATTCACAAATGCAGGCAGGGTCTGTAATGTGAAGAAGAGGGAACTCAACCAGTCTCTAGGAGTGCAATCATTTTTTGACTATGCTTTCAGCCTAAGTTTGAAAAAAAGCCTACAACCTGCTTAGTTGCTACGTATATGTCAAATGCCCAATTTATCAAGGGCCAATTAGATTAATTCTTTCATTTATTTTCAGATTACCACTCTTTGGCTTTTTCTTCTTTGCAGTTCCTTAGCAACAGTTTTCTTCCCCTGCAAACTAAACATTTCCATCACCTTTAATACATTTCAGGCCATTTATTTATAAAGAGATCATAGAATAGTTTGGGTTGGAAAAGACCTTAAAGATTATCTAGTTCCAAGCCCCCTGCCATGAGCAGGGACATCCAACTAGCTCAGGCTGCCCAAGGCCCCATCCAACCTGGCCTTGAACACTTCCAGGGATGGAGCATCCACAACTTCCCTGAGCAACCTGTTCCAGTGCCTCAGTACTCTCATGGTGAAGATATTCTTCCTCATGTCAAGCCTAAATCTGTCGCTCTCCAGCTTATACCTATTCCCGCTCGTCCTGTAACCACAGCCTTTGTGAACAGTCCTTCCCCAGCTCTCCTATAGGCCCCTTTGAGGTACTGGAAGGTCACTATAAGATCTCCTTGGAGCGTTCTCTTCTTCAGGCTGAGCAAGCCTAACTCTCTCAGCCTGTCCTCATATGGGAGGTGCTCCAGCACACTGATGATCTTTGTAGCTCCCTCTCTGGACCTGTTCCAACGGTTCCATATCCTTCTTATGTTGAGCATTCCAACTGGATACAGTACTGAAGGTATGGCATGAGATATGGTGAAGGTATTCTTGACATGTGATGAATATGGAGCTCAATCACTGCAAGGAATTAATAATCTTAAGATCCTGAGCTGGGGAGGGTTTCCACAAGCTTAATTTTACATCTTCAGAATAAAAAATCAAACAATTCCTAAAATGATAAGCTAAGCAGTGGTTAAAACATGATGGAAGGGTTAAGTTAGTGGGAAGTATTGCTTAATGTGGCTAATGTAATTAAAAAAATAACCTTGAGGCAGTTGTCAGTAAGGACAGGTATGATTAGTAGCCTAGGATGATTGTATGGCTTGACTGCTTTTGCATGTTAGGTGAGGAAAATCCTTCAGGGCACCTTGTCCTATGTGGCCTTCAGCTCACTGTGTTTGGATGGGCAGCATTGCTGTCTCTCCTGAGCCAAGGTGCCTTCCACCCACTGCTTCCCTCCAGCATGTGAAGTTTATACATTGAGGAGAGAGACAGTTAGAAGAGCAAACTAGAACCTCTGTTGCTGTGCAAGAGTAAAAGGAGGGAGGAGATACATGATGCCTGTCAAACTCTGGTACCTGGCTGGTGCAGTGCTACTATGTTCTCTGAATGTACTGTGGTGATCTGCCAGGTTTATGACTCTGGAGACAGTGAGTTAAAGTTCAAACCTTGCATTGGTCAGGTCCTTAAAAGAAGTAATCACTGATTCAAGTGGATCGGTAAAGACTTAATTACAATCTGAACTGGCAGTTCACATCAATTTACTGAAGTGTCTGCTTGGGAATTCTCCCCTGCTGTTATTGCCTTAAAGAAATAGGCAGTGAACTGATGGACATTGTTTTCAAAGGTTTTCATGGTTTTCTATCTCAGATAGCACTGTCTGGATCATAGATTCATATAATGGTTTGAGCTATAGGGTCTTGGAGTCTTCTCCAGGCTGAACAAGTCCAACTCTCTCAGCCTGTTCTCATATGGGATGTGCCTTCTGATCATCTCTGTAGCCCCTCTTCAGAACCTGTTCTAACAGTTACATATCCTTATATTGAAGATTCCAGAACTGGACACAGTACTTCAGGTGGGGGTCTCACAAGAGTGGAGTAGAGGGGCAGAATCACCTCCCTCAACCTGCTGACCACACTTCTTTTGATGCAGTTGGCCTTCAGGGCTGCAAGCGTGCATTACCAGCTCATGTCGGGCTTCTTGTCAGTCAGAAACCCCAAGTCCTTCTCTGCAGGGCTGCTCTCATTTATGTCATCCCCCATCCTGTATTGAAACTGTGTATTGCCCTGACCCAGGTGTAGGGCCTTGTTGAACTTCATGTGATTCACACAGGCCCACTTCTCTGGCTTGTACTGTTCCTTCTGGATGACATCCTGTCCTTCCAGTGTGGCAACTGCACCACTCAGCTTGGTGACATCTGCAAACTTGCTGAGGGTGCAGCACTTGATCTTGCTGTCAGTATCATTGCTGAAGATATTAAACAGCACTGGTCCCAGTACGGACCCCTGAGGGACACCACTTGTCACGGATCTGCATCTGGACATTGAGCCATTGATCACCACTCTCGGAATGTGACCACTCAACCAATTCCTTAGCCACTGAACAGTCCACCCATCAAATCCTTATCTCTTCAATTTAGAGAGAAGGATCTTGTGGGGGACCGCCTCAAAGGCTTTACAGAAGTCTAGATAGATCACATTTGTCTGTTTACCTGTGTCCACTGCTGTGGTTACCCCATCACACCACTAAGGTGGTCATGCAGGATTTGCCCCTGGTGAAGCTGTGCTGGCTGCCAATAATCAACACTATGTCTTCCATGTGCTTTAGCATGTCTTCTAGGAGGATTTGTTCATGGTCTTCCCAGCCACAGAGGTGAGGTTGACAGGTCCGTAGTTCCCAGGGTTGTCTTTTATACCCTCTTTAAAAATGGGCACAATGTTACCCTTCTTCCAGTCACCAGGGACTTCTGATGGCTATGACTTTTTGAATATCATGGAGACCACATTGGCCAATTGGCCAATTCCCTAAGGCTCTGGGATGCATCTTATCAGGTCCCATCGACTTAAAAATGTTCAGATTCCTCAGGTGGTAATGAACCTGTCCCTCCCCTGCAGTGGGAGGGGTTTTAACCCCCTGCTCACCATCTTGCTGTCCCATGACCTAGGAGGGGTGAGGAGAACGGTTGTGAGTAATGGGTGAGGTAAAAACATTTTTGAGTACCTCAGCCTTCTTGTCTGTTGATATGAGATCACCATTTTCATCTGTCACTGGGGGTCCACTTTCTTTATAGCTTGGTCTTAGCATCTTTTATTGCTTTGATGACCATGTATGTGCAGATTATTCTCAAGTGCCATTAATTGATTGCTGTTTACACATGAAAATCCTAGAGTACGAAACACATCTGAAAATGGGGCTGTCCTCTGAACCTGTGGAGTTCTCATATTCTCTGAAAAGCAGATAAATGATATAAACCTGCCTTTTTAATGTATTCAGTATTTCACTAAGCTTCTTTTTTTGTGTTGCTTTTTAAATTTTAGTGTTACCATCTCAGCTTTCTCCAAATCTGTGATGGTCTGTGCAGATAATAGCAGTACGCTTTGAACATGTATTGCCTCTGTTTCCAGGGAGGAGTACTGCCTGTACTGCATTATTTCTGCAGCTGAAATTAATTTTGTGTGCCACATAATTAATTATTTGTGGAGGCTGTTGAGTTCTTTAATGGAAGGTAGTGATGTTTTATTCCTCATATCACCAGGCTATGTTGTACAAACACTAGTTCTTGGTTCCACTAATTTCCTCTGGCTGCCTCTTGCCCTCTGAGTGAAATTGGATGTCCCACCCCTTTTGTGGATTTATAATAGTTAACAAATAGAGCTGTTATGGCTATTATAGTTAGAAGTATGTGCATGCCAAACTGAACTCACTTTAATTGCTTCTAGTAGGGAAAACTGAAACTTAGTGTGCTTTCTGACTCTTAGGTTTGTGATTTAATTAATCTTTTGTTTGTCGCAGTCTAGTTTGGCTCACTGGCTATTTCCAATATAGCATGAGGCTTATGCTTGGTGTTATCGTGTTGAAATCCCTTTCTCTTATAGAAATCTCTATTGTCACTGCTGTTCCACAAACCATGTTATTAGAGGAAAGAATTAATGTAGCAGCCAAGCTTGATGTTCCACACAGCAGAAAGCCAGGAAACCTTTGGCAGTAGTATCAGTAAATGAAAATGTTCTGGTTTTTTTTCACCCTCTTCACCTATTCAGCAGGGAGGAGGGAGTTTTATTAACCTATTGATTCAAACTCGGAGGCATAATTACTTTCCAGGTCTTTATGGGCTATATTAGTGTGTCATCTTTCATTTTTTTAATTTCATTTATTTGCTAGAGAGCAGTGCCACTGTGCTTGCAGCAGCCTGATGTTTGATGTGTGCTGCATCCTTCTCCTTGCCGTTGCTGCTGGGTGTAGCACCAGAACCTTTGCCATTCACAGGGCTTCTTTGGGACTGGCACATCTATTGTTGCACTCTTGTTATGCTGCTACCTGTGTTAAAAAGGCTTCTACCAGAAACTAAGGGAGAAGGCTGCTTGTATTTTGCTTTCCTGGCTTTTGTACTTATTGAGTAATTTCCTGAATACTTAACTGTTGAACCCTGAAGTGTTAATTTTTATCTCCGTAGTTACCGGTATCATCTGTAAAATGAAACATACTTTGTGGTCAGAGGTAATTAAATTGGGAATAAGGTTTTGCCATATAATAACTGGAGCATATTTTAGTTTGAACTCTTGAAATGCACTTTTTGTTATGTTCTGGCTGATGTTGTACTGCCGGGAACTGGAGGCACTTGAGCTTTCACGTGAGGAGGGGAAAGTGAGGACTGGTGTGCTGACAGAGGCTTAGCATGGTCACACTGGTGCTCTATGCGTCCCTGTCAACATCTGCAGGGAACTCGGATCTCCTTCCTTGGCAGTTGAGGAAACTGAGGGATTTTAAGATGCTTTGGCCTCTCCTGCCCTCTGGTGGCAGGCAGCAGCCAGTATCTCTGGCACATTCTGATAGCTTTGCTCCGTGGTCTTTTGATTAGAGAACACCCTGTGCTTTTGATGTCCTACTTCAAGTGATCACAGTTTAACTCTCTTTGAAGGATCTTTTGAAAGAAGGTGCTTCTTCCTCAGGCAGGCCTTCTGTGTATGTCCCAGCTCTACCTCTCCTCTCCTGGAGGGCAGTTACTATTTCTTTTGCTGTCCTCTTGCTCCAGATCTGCTGCTACTGAAGCATGCTGCTTCTTTCTCTCTTCGCTGGTCACCCCCTGTCCCGCAGCTTGCCACAGAGGAGCACAAAGGATGTGGGCAAGCATAGCTGCAGGCAGAGGAAATACAGTGAAGGGTGTTACCGGTATCACAGTTCTTGAGCCCTGCAAAATGCAGTGCTCTGTGAGGTAAGATCTACCCTGCCACGTGTTTGTTTTGGTGTATTTGGTTTCTGTGTTTTGCCTGAATATGTATGCAGTGAGCTTTGGGATTTAAATGTTGTTTCAGAACCTTGCAACTTCAAAGCTTAGACCATGCTGCTGTGCTCTTTTAAAGGCAGAGCTCTTAAGTAACCTTCTGAATAAATGAGGAGAGATTAGATAAGGAACATTTGCTCTAGTGCCTCAGGCCTGTGGATACTGCCAGATGGTCTTGTTTGAGCAAGGCAGGAATGGGTAGGAGTTGTGTTCCCTTGCCTGTTGTCCTTCAGCACCTTCTCTCTTCCACTCTTTGTCAAGGCTGAGCTCTTGGGAGCTGTTTTGAGAAGTAATTTTTGCAAAAGGCATTGATTGCAGAATACATTGGGAACACTTATGTTTGTGGAAAACACATTCTTCTCTGCAAATAACTGGGTATTTAATTGGTATGTGCATTGTGTAGGAATGGGTTCTTACACCATTTATCTTTCCTTGCATGCATCTAATCTGGATCCTACTTTGTCTAGGAGGAATCCAATTAGTGTTGCTGATGGTGCTGTTAATGAAAAGAGTATTTTTCATTTTGCATTCATCTGTTCAAATTGTTCCTTTTCACACTTTCTACTCCTGCAGATAGATACATGGCTGTATTAATTAAGAAAGCATGTCTGATACTGTTATTTCTGGCTATGGTGTTTAATTTTACAAAAAGCAGCACTTCATTTAAGGATCTGTAATTAGCCAGGTTAACATATGTTATATCACATCAAAACCACTGTCTGAATTATGAGCCATTCGGAATGAGTGCTCAGTGAAAGCTGCAGAAGCACTTTATGGGGTTGATTTATGTGGTTGCTTTGCCTTTCCTGAATCCTGCAGTGAGGGATGCTCCCTCACACCTTCATGATACCAGGCTTCATGCTTAGTGAGAGTAAATAGTTTCTGTCTAGGTGTGTTTTGGCCCTAGTGAAAATCAGTAGGGGGCTGGGAGCACGCATTGGTGGTTTCAACTGGCAGTTGCTTTATTTCACTCTGCTCAAGGATTAATGTCAGGGAGTTGACTTAATGTATATATTCATGGGTTAAAAGTGTTATCTGTGGTCTAGTAGGGTTGCTTCTCCATGGGAAGAACAGCAAGCTGTTTGCAGGCTGTCCAAATAGAGAAGCAGAGAGCTGGTCCCTGGAGGGGTTTGGAGGACATCTGTGGAAAGGCCACAGCCCTCTGAGGATGAGCTGGCGGTGGCTGGGAGCTGTCATTTACTTACAGGTGGCAGCTCACAGTCACAAAAGAGCATCTCTTGGGGAACTAGCCCTGCCATTGCCTTGCTTTTACAGCAGTGCAGGCAGCACAGGCCTTTCCACTTCTATTGTGTGTACAGGGCACAGTAAAGGCAAGAGTTTATAAGCATTAAGTTACCTACCTGAATTGGGAAAGTACATCAAGTATAGGAGTGTGACGAAGTTGCACAACAAACGTGGTTTTTTGCAGTACTGCTTCTGGCATGTTGTAGTATCTCCACTTTAAAACAATTTTTGGAGTTGGTTTACTTCAAAGTATATGAGCAGTGTGAGGCCAACTGCATACCAAGTTACTGAAATCCTCAAATGGAGTAGGAAGTGCAAAAATTCCCCCTTCTCGTTCATCTACAAACACATTGATGCTTATGTTGTTCTTTGATAAAGGATTTATATGATGAAGTACTTGTTTAGTTTATCTCCATCCACTATTGGTAGAACTGCTCTCTGCTTTCCAATACTATGACAGCACTTTGTATTTCAAACCAAAAAGAGAAGTTTTATTTCTGCTAGAAAAGTTAAAGCTTCTAATCTTTAATTTCTCTCTGAGCAAGTTGCATACGAGTGGTTTGCTCAGTTATATGGAATGTGAATGAAAATTGCTACATCCCCACATCTTTTCATGTCATCCTTTCTCCCACCCCCAGTTCTTTTCCTCTAAGTATTTAGGTGACTTTCTTACTTCCATGTGTTTCATGAATCTTTCTTGTCTACTCGGAGTACTTGTGCCAAGAGGACCGCGTTAGCTGATTTTGCACTTGCTGCATCGTCTTACCACAAGTGCATTCACGCATTTTTGAAGAATCATCTTGCATCTTTTTTTCATATCAACCGAATTTTAAATAGCCTGTGGAGGAATGTTTAGGGCAAAATTCATGTGGGGATGGGGATTTAATTCTAGGCTGCCTTGCAAAATTTTAAATATATAGTCTAAGGACAAACTATGTTTAGCACTAAGTCAGAGATATATTTAAGGGCTTTTGTTATGTTTGTCAGCTACCTCAGTTTGGATGGTGAGGCATGGTATCCTGGAATGTGTATTTATTATGGTGCTTAGCTGGTTATTTGCCTGGATCTTTTCCCTCAGGAGAGATGGGTTTAAGTTCTGCCCAAGTGTGGGTAGAGTGGTAGTTCAGGAATTGGCTTGAGGAGAGTTTGTGTAAATACATGCATGTCACCTTCATCAGGCTTGTGCTTGCATTTCTGAGTCCTGCCGATAAACGGGTATTGAGATCTTCGAACAGCAGTACCTCGAGCTTTTAGAACAGAATAGTTCATTTGGGGTGGGTTACAGCAGGAGTGGAGTTGAAGGGCTTCATTCTAGCTTCTGCTTAAGTAATGCGGATCATAGGTGCTCTGGAGAGTCCACATCATCCAGTTTGATGAAGACTAGCTCTCATATCACCAGTGTAATTGGAAGGACTCTGACATTGCAGTAAGGATGTCAATACATGTTCATGTGGCTTTTGTACTGCAAACCTGTGGCAGTGTTCTGTAGCTGGAGTCTGTAGGCCTCCCCTCTTTGAAACAGTACTGTGGAATCCTAGAATGGTTTGGATTGGAAGTGACCTTTCATCCAGTCCAACTGTCCTGCAGTGAGCAGGGACATCTTCAACTCAATCAGCTTGCTCAGAGCCCTGTCCAACCTGGCCTCGAATGTGTCCAGGGATGGGGCATGTGAAGAGAAACATTAATTGCAGCAAATGGTACAGAAGCAAAAAGATTTTCTAGTAAGTGGCTATGAAATGGTCTCTTCCAGAGCTGGTGTGAAGCATTCTAAAAATGGGAAGACCACTGAGAGCCCTGGGTAGTTGCCCTGGCTGCTTGCTTTATGACTTTAAATAAATAAAATGCACTTCTGTGTCACAAGAGTGAGTGTAGCTGTGTACCCATATTGCTGCATAGATTAGATAAATTCACAGTGCTATCTGAAGCAAAAGCTCTGGCTTTGCCTGATATTTTAGTGATTTTTTGCCCACTAGGAGAGCAGTAAATATTCTTAGATTGTAAAGATGGAACTAGAACTTGAGGTCATAGTATAATATGCAAGACCTTTTCTTCTTACCTTGTTTACTTTATGCCAAGGTGAGTATTTTATAGCAAAAGTACATTTTTTTGTGCAGTTTGTGAAATAAATGACAGAGAGAAACTGTTAGAAATGCATTGATTGGCTTCTTTTAATATTAATAAGGCAGGTTGGTACAATAAAATCAGCTCTGCATTGTGTTTGTCACTGTACTGCCAAAGCAATCAAGTCTAATGTCATTTCTTCCTGAAATGAAACCCCAGGAGAACAGTATTTGTGCTGTTCTGAAACCTCTAACCAGGGAAGTTGAGAGTTGAACTGTAAATTATGGAAAATGCAGATTTTAACCTAACCTGGGAATTTCAAGTCTGTCTTTGGCATTGCAACTTTACAGCTGGTTATGTGAAGTGTTTTAATGTTTTCTCTGCTGTAGTGACTAATACCTGATCGCTTGGTTCATGATGTTTATGGATAACTTGGTGACCACACCTGTATGGCTTCATAGTCCAGAAACCTCTCCTGGTGGGGGCAAGATGGTCCAAACTAGGACTGAAGGTACTTAACTAGGAGCACAGTGTCCTAGGACGCAGCGCCTTTTGATTTAGGGGCAAAGGGCAGCTGAGGAAAAGACAGATGTTGTAATTGGCACAAAGGAGAGACTTTTTTTAAAGTTGAATCTGTGCCTTTAAAAGGAAAAGCCCTTTACCAACCTGATGCCCCTGTGATTTACAGCATGCATTTATCTGAGCCACAGAGCAAAGGGAAAAAACCTGTAATCTTGATGCATTTTCTAATGTGACTAGAACAGCATTGTTGTGCTTATAAATAACTTGAACACTCATTGTATTAGACACTCTGTCAACTGAGGTTGTATTTTGGTTAAAACAAGCATTAGGGGATTATTTGATCATGATTATAGATAACACTTCTGCTGAAATCTGTATTTAAGGCAAATTTAAACTCTTTTAATTTTACAGTTTGCATTTTAAGTTTAGGATCAAAATTGGAATTACATTCAAGCTTTGCCTGCCAACTGAATCTTTGTCAGATTTTATTGAGCATTGAAGTCTGGGAAGCATATATGTTTAAATACCATCAAGGTCTATGAGGCCAAGTATCTAGTTAAGTGTTTTCTTGAAAACAGTCATGCTTCAGGTAGGCTTTTTAAATTTCCACTTTAAAGAAATGTCTTGAGAGCCCAACAACTGGAAGATGCTTTCTTAGCTGGCAAACACCTGTTCTGAATAAGCAGGCCTCTGCAGTTCTGTGTTATGTATACTTCTTGTAATAATGCTGTAGTAAAAAATTGAGAATTGTGTTTACTATCTGTGCTTTCTATGCACTGGATGCAGATGACAGCTCAGCTTTACTTTAAGTGGTATTACAGGCATCAGGAGTAAAACTGTCTGTGTCTTTCTCCATTCTTAATTTGCAATCTGCAGAAGTCAGCTGAAAATGAAGAGAGATCTGTTTGTAAACTTGAATGATCTCTTTGTGCAAGAAGCCAGGGGAGATGGAATTCCCTCCATGTTCCTTGGGAAAGAGATAAGACATAAACTTCTTGATTGCTTTATGCCATTAGCCAAGGAGAAGCTTCATCCACAAGGTGAAGGTGGTGGGTTTTTTCTGCTGCAGAAATGGGATGAGATGAACAAAAAGAAACTCTTTGCTTCTCATTTCTTTCCAAATTACTGTAGAGAAAGGCAATACAAGGCAAGACAGGGAGGCAGCTGTAGCTTGGAGTAGCTCAGCCTTCTGAACAATGTCAGCTGGATGATTGTTTCTTTTCCTCTGCCCTGCAAGAAGGGAAGTGCTGGCTGGAGAAAAGATAATAGATGGGTAAACACAGGCCCACAATATTGTCCCTATAAGAGGCATTGATTTACAAAATGGAGTCACTGAATACAGCCTGCAGCACTTTTGAGAAGACACTACGTCAGATAAGTCTGGGTTTTTTTGTTCTTTGACTTGTTAGTATCTCATAAAAATGTGATTTTTCCCATCTGGGTAAAGATGATGCTTGTTGTCTCAGGAACACAGTGTATTCCTGGGTATGGAAAAATGAAAGATGAGAGGGGAGACAGCTCACAATGTCACAGCTGAGAAGCTGATCTTTGTATCTTTATATATTCCAGACTTCAGTTCTTCTTTAGGTTGTTCCTAGTCCTGTAGTCTAAAAGATTACAATTACTTTCTACTGCTGGA
>WAAB01016820.1:0-11513 GCA_013389865.1 Piaya cayana | reverse complement strand
ATGAGGTCAAATATTTAGATAGATGCTTGTTTTGTTCGTCTGACACATCTTATAGGAAAGAATCCTGTACTTCCCCTAGCTGTGGTTATGCTTTAGAAATCAAAACCCTTGAAAACACGTTATGCTCCGTCTTTTCTAACTGGATGCATCAAGTTACGTAAAATACATAATAACAGTTCTTAAAATGGCTGTAAGACACTTTAAAAGCCCTGTTATCTCATATGTTAAAAAAAGGTAACTGACTGAGCCTGTCCCAATGACCTATGAACTTACATCACTTTTACATTTGGTTACAGCTCCTTCCTTCAACATAAAAGATGAGACATCTGTGAATTCTACTTTTAGGCATAACTTTAACTTTTAAATAGCAAAAATACAAGCTATATAAAAACCAGCAGTGAAAATAAGTTTCCTGCTTCTATCCCACTCACACATCATGGGTTAAAACTTCATTAGCTTGAGTACTGAAGGGTAAATGCTAGCAGCACAAGAAGGAGAGAATCTATATAAAAGTGAGGGCATTTTTAACATGATTTATTTAAATTATACTGTTCAAAAAGATCATCTAAATGCAAGTATTGACATATATAATAGAGTATTTTGCCATGGATTTCCATGCCAACTTATAACATACAACATTTTTTGCTTCCCTATCAAAGTTATACTTCTAATATAGACTATGAAGTTGAAATGCTGGCAAGAGCTGAGGCAGCAGCTTTACTACATGATGCAGCTAGATGTTTCTACTGGCCAAATTTTCAGCCTTGGGAATGCAGGAATGTAAATCTGATCCTGGATACACACTGAATAATGGGATAAGTTTGAACTTAATTGCCTGTTTGCACTTTCAATTACCAGACCAAGCACATAAGCACAGGATTTTATGTACACAAGTAGCGTGTGGGTCAGGACCTCAGTAAGCCATGGGAATGATGCAGCTGCAAAGCAGCAGATATAAAAAATACATTCACACATTGATCTAGCTGATTTCTCCTCTTAGTTTCCAATAATCTGAGAATTTCCACAAAATACATTTTTTATTTATTCCATTTTTTGTGGCTCTGGCAAATTTCACAAGATCATTTAGTGACTGAGGCACTGACTTGAGAGGCAAATAAGTTCTGTTCAGCTCCATATTTTGCTCCAGAGTCATGTCAGAAAAGTCATTTAACCTCCTGATAGCTCAGGTCTCATCGGTATCACAGAAAACACACAACCTGCCCAAAAAAGACTATGAGGATACAACCTCGGGGGTTCTCAGACACAAGAGCAATATGGCCTGAATAAATACACACAGTGAAAATGGTTTTCCGTTTCCCTCCTGTTTATAATTCATAGGTTGCTACTTCATTACCTTTAGCACTGAAGGACAATTTATATCAGTATGAAAAGGAAATAAACATTACTATTTTAATTCTGTAACTTCCTTTGAGAAGTTATTCGTCTAAAGAGCTATGCAAATAGAAAACTATAGGGAAGAAGATCCTTTGCTTTTAACTAACTCAATACAAGTGCTCAATTCCTAGCAATCCAAAAGGCCATTTTCCTCTTAAATCCACTGCATTTAGCTTTAAAACCTGGTAAAACATGAAAAGTAAATACCTAGCATGCCTGTGCTACATTCACTGCAGTGATTGCTAAGTAGCAGAGGATTTTCTGAGGTAGCTTTTAACTTCCAGACCATACTGCACACTAGAAAATCCCCCACACCTGAATTTTTGAGTGGCTAATAACCCAGTATTGCTTTGGCATGTTCATCAACTGATTCAACTCAATAAACAAGAGGCAAGAGCTCATTAATTAGATGTGAAGGTGGCTTAGGTGAACCTACACTGCCACCATAACTAAAATTGAAAAAATTAAGGGGCATCCACAGTCCTGGTACTGCCAGTAGCACTGGCTGCCTCTAAACTACATGTCACCTGCTGTCCATGGCTGGCACAGAGATCCAGAAGCCCCAAGACTACTGCCTGTCTCTTGGCCACCAACTGATGAAATTAACTGGGCAGTGCCCAAAATAAGTGGAAGAGTCT
The DNA here is from genome assembly GCA_013389865.1 of Piaya cayana. Taxonomy (NCBI): domain Eukaryota; kingdom Metazoa; phylum Chordata; class Aves; order Cuculiformes; family Coccyzidae; genus Piaya; species Piaya cayana. The sequence goes on along the minus strand of WAAB01016820.1, from coordinate 9,480 downwards.
CAGGTGTTTACAGACCGTACAAGGAAATTCAGACTCCAGGCATCAGCTGGACCCTGATGAAATATGGACAAACCCTTACAGATGGGATGGTTCAGATTTATCCATGGATCTCATTTTTGTGGCAGGAGCTTCACACAGAACCTAGTTAAATGAGAAGGACATGTAGGACAAAGTTACAGACTGTCACTTCAGTCTCCCTCTTTATCCATCGCCCACTCATAAATGTTGATCAGAGGGAAAGGTTGTACCCCTACATGAAAAAGAGAGGCGGACAGAGAAAGAACCGGGGTTTTGTTAGCTTGTGGTTTTATTTTCAGCCCAGAAGCCAATGGTGAAAATAAGATTGGTGAAAGTAGTAAAAATGCAGACTTAAGCAAGGACTTACTGGTGATAAAACCAGAGTTCTTTTTGAGGAAACCACAGAGATTTGGAGTGGCACTTCCAGAACAGCAGTCTGGATGAAAATCCAAGCCTGAACATCAACAGCCAAAAGCAGTCTAGCGAATACCCGAATCAAACGGGGAGACATAATGAGTTGTCCTTTGTAACACACACTGAGCACTGCAGGAAGCTGTTTTTATGGAGTTTCACAAGAATGTTGTGATTTAAGTTTTACTTCAGAGTGAAAATAGCACTGCTTTTGATTTTGCTTCCTTTATCATACAAAATGTGCATTGGGTTTCTTATTCTAATGAATTATTCTAATTAATACCATTTTAAAAAATTTATTTATTAGCCTAGTTTGCTATCTTTTCTTTAGGATTTTTGCTTGGTTGAGATAAAAAAACCCAGTATAACTGATCTGGATTTACCTTTCTTAAAATTTAATCATGTTTTTTTCAGTAGAACTCATGACNGCACAGAGATCCAGAAGCCCCAAGACTACTGCCTGTCTCTTGGCCACCAACTGATGAAATTAACTGGGCAGTGCCCAAAATAAGTGGAAGAGTCTCAGGTGTTTACAGACCGTACAAGGAAATTCAGACTCCAGGCATCAGCTGGACCCTGATGAAATATGGACAAACCCTTACGGATGGGATGGTTCAGATTTATGCATGGATCTCATTTTTGTGGCAGGAGCTTCACACAGAACCTAGTTAAATGAGAAGAGAAGGACATGTAGGACAAAGTTACAGGCTGTCACTTCAATCTCCCTCTTTATCCATCGCCCACTCATAAATGTTGATCAGAGGGAAAGGTTGTACCCCTACATGAAAAAGAGAGGCGGACAGAGAAAGAACCGGGGTTTTGTTAGCTTGTGGTTTTATTTTCAGCCCAGAAGCCAATGGTGAAAATAAGATTGGTGAAAGTAGTAAAAATGCAGACTTAAGCAAGGACTTACTGGTGATAAAACCAGAGTTCTTTTTGAGGAAACCACAGAGATTTGGAGTGGCACTTCCAGAACAGCAGTCTGGATGAAAATCCAAGCCTGAACATCAACAGCCAAAAGCAGTCTAGCGAATACCCGAATCAAACGGGGAGACATAATGAGTTGTCCTTTGTAACACACACTGAGCACTGCAGGAAGCTGTTTTTATGGAGTTTCACAAGAATGTTGTGATTTAAGTTTTACTTCAGAGTGAAAATAGCACTGCTTTTGATTTTGCTTCCTTTATCATACAAAATGTGCATTGGGTTTCTTATTCTAATGAATTATTCTAATTAATATCATTTAAAAAAATTTATTTATTAGCCTGGTTTGCTATCATTTCTTTAGGATTTTTGCTTGGTTGAGATAAAAAAAAACCCAGTATAACTGATCTGGATTTACCTTTCTTAAAATTTAATCATGTTTTTTTCAGTAGAACTCATGACTAACAAGAGATAGCAACTTTTTCACATTTCAGACTGCAACCACATGTGTACAAACATTTTCCATTGAAAGCCTCAGAAGATTTTTCAAGTGGAGAGCAATTTGAAACCGCAATGAAAGATCTGAATTTTAAAAGAAGTTTTACTGTGGATGACAGAGTCTGAAATACAAGGGCTTAAATCATAAAATGATGAATGTAAAGAAGCAAAACAAGTGGTAGGAGATGACGGTTGGATGGGGGGTGTGATGTAGGTGTAACATTTGGTAAAAGGCAGATGAGAAAAGTGAGAGCAGCAGTGGTGTTTTGGAGAGCAGAATAGAAGGGGCTTCAGGTCTTGCTGTCAAACAAATGACCAAAACAAGTNGAGTCATTGTGAGCTCCTCAGGCATGTACTAGTCTGAGAGACACTGCAGACTTGGTACTGACATAAATGATTTCCACCACACATTATAAGGTCAAGAGAAAACTGGTTCAAATACAAAATAAATGTACCAGGCATAAAAAAACCCCCATGTACACCGAAGCCCTGGAACACACACTGACTGAGGAGGATCAGAGGTCCATCAGATCCCTCCTGAGCAACAGGCCTCCTGCACTAGAGGTTTTCCAGAAATGACTGATAAATAGACAAAGTTCTTCTGAAATATCCCTGCAGGACAGACTCTAGACATAATATCATATCCATCAGAAAGACTGTTTTTTTTCCAGTTTGAGGGTTAGAGATTGAAAAGTGGTAATTAAAACAAAGGGACCATATATATGTATTCCTTGTTTCATCAGTAGTAAGATCAAGATTTAGGTAAGCTGCTGAAGAAATACAGAAGAACTTGTTAATTTTGAGTGAAAGACAAAGCTAAATCTCATGGACAATCAGCATCATCTGCCAGGCTTGAAAAAAGAGCCACATCATTAAACAACTGAAAGATGAAAATATGAAACAGAATGAGATAAATTCTGAGCCAGTGGCACTGGTTGGAGATCACATATTCACTCATTTACAGATGAGTTTCTTCTAATTTTTTAGTAAACTTCATTACAGTTTAAATGTTAGAAATAAAATGTTTTATAGCTTATGGCTTGGAAATTTAGCTCAGTGCTCAGAAGAGCCTTCAATATGACCCTAAAAGCTGCATTATGATTATTTTAGCTAAAGTTCAATAAGTAATATATTTCCTTTTTTTTATTATTATAGACTGTGACTGAAACAATATGGAACTCATGATACTCATTAAAATGAGTATTTCAAAGACAAGCATTTACCTTGAAATGAAATGAGACCTTGAAGCTGGCCAAAACCTAAGATGCCTCATCAAGCTATATAACCCGTACATCAATCGGGCTACATTTCAGGCTTCAAGATGAAAAAGATTATGGGTTCATTTTGATGCAAAATTTATGTAATCTGACTAAATCATGCCTAATAAAAGCATAAAATGAAGCATTTTTCTCCTTGAAAAGAGAATGTATAAAGGGAAAAAGCAAAGAACTCTAGAAAACTGATGAAAAGGGTATTTATATTGATAGTACCAATAAAGAGCTCAAACTATTCTCTGAACAAATTCATCTTCATCACAAATTCAAACGATACTTAAAAAATATAGAAACACTGTATCCGCATTACAGTTTGATAATACAATTTAAAAAAATCATAGATGATCTTTCACCTCTGATTAAGAAAAATGAGTCTCCTAAATAGATTAATGAGCATGGGCAATGGTAGATATATCTACTGAATTTTGATTTTAATTGAAAACAGTCATTTCTTTTGTTTTGAAGGAACAGATACTAAATAATATTTAACTTAAGCCCCTGTAATACATGTTTATCTAAGGAAAGTGAGATAAATTATGCTTTTAGAGCATGGGAATGTATCACTGGTAAAGACTATACTTATATTATATATATACACACTTATATTATAGCTCTGTAATAAAGTACATAACAGTTCTGTTTCTTGTATTATTAGAAAAAAAAGAAGAAATATTCATTGGCTCAGGGGGATTGTTTTGTTCCTTCTTTACCTCTCAATGGCTTGCCAATTGCCAGATATTTATTACAATCAATATTTGTTCACAAAAATTAGGAAGATTCCTCAAATAAGGCAGTGATTTGCACTGTAAAAGGTCAAGTCATCTCGCTCAAAGAAATATTTCCTGCAAGCATCAGTAGATTTTACAATCAAAGACCATAAGTTAATAGACCTACATGACTCCAAGCTTCCCTTTAACAGCTCAAGGGTAAAATAAACTCTCTCTGTTGTGTAAGTACCTGTGTGATGAGCCTCTCCATGTGCTTAGTGAAACAGGCTGGCTAGAAGAACCACCTTCCAGATGAGTAGAAACTGCTTAGGATATAACCCTGCTTGGCTTTGTTAACTCCTGCATGTGGCACGATGTAGGGGTACTGAGACCCTGAGGTCAACCTGCGATCCAGTGATCTTAGTATGATTTCAGATACTGGGGCATGTTTGAGATGAGCTGGAGAAGTTTACATGTTAACACACGTGTTTTTAAAGCTGTTACTTATAGGTTAGTATAAATGTGATCCCATATCTGTGCTTAATATGTTATATTTTTTTTCTAGTAACTTTCTCTTTTAATATAAATTTTATTTTCCGTTTTGCCAGTCACAGTAAGCTGGCTTCCCATTATGGCATCCTGACATTTTTCAATAGAACTTTGAGTATAGCCTTTTAAAATTGTTTACAATTCTACAGAATAGTCAAGCTAGCTTTTCCAAAGGGTAGGAGCCTCAGCAAGAGAAAGGGAAAGGGGACATTCCCAATCCACCAAAGGGAGAATAAAGAAAAATCAGGTTTTCAAATTCAAAGCATAAGCTATACCCAAAAAGTCCAACAAGGTGTTTGTTTCTATTTTAAATTAATTTCTGAAGCAGTGGCACTAAATAAAATGTGCATTTTCATGTTACGGTGTAAGTGTCAAAAAATTTTCATCAAGATCATTGTGCCACAAGCTACCTGAACATTAATGAATTGTANCTCAAAGAAATATTTCCTGCAAGCATCAGTAGATTTTACAATCAAAGACCATAAGTTAATAGACCTACATGACTCCAAGCTTCCCTTTAACAGCTCAAGGGTAAAATAAACTCTCTCTGTTGTGTAAGTACCTGTGTGATGAGCCTCTCCATGTGCTTAGTGAAACAGGCTGGCTAGAAGAACCACCTTCCAGATGAGTAGAAACTGCTTAGGAGAGCCCTGCTTGGCTTTGTTAATTCCTGCACGTGGCACGATGTAGGGGTACTGAGACCCTGAGATCAACCTGCGATCCAGTGATCCTAGTATGATTTCAGATGCTGAGGCATGTTTGAGATGAGCTGGAGAAGTTTACATGTTAACACACGTGTTTTTAAAGCTGTTACTTATAGGTTAGTATAAATGTGATCCCATATCTGTGCTTAATATGTTAGGGTTTTTTCTAGTAACTTTCTCTTTTAATATAAATTTTATTTTCCGTTTTGCCAGTCACAGTAAGCCGGCTTCCCATTATGGTATCCTGACATTTTTCAATAGAACTTTGAGTATAGCCTTTTATAATTGTTTACAATTCTACAGAATAGTCAAGCTAGCTTTTCCAAAGGGTAGGAGCCTCAGCAAGAGAAAGGGAAAGGGGACATTCCCAATCCACCAAAGGGAGAATAAAGAAAAATCAGGTTTTCAAATTCAAAGCATAAGCTATACCCAAAAAGTCCAACAAGGTGTTTGTTTCTATTTTAAATTAATTTCTGAAGCAGTGGCACTAAATAAAATGTGCATTTTCATGTTACGGTGTAAGTGTCAAAAAATTTTCATCAAGATCATTGTGCCACAAGCTACCTGAACATTAATGAATTGTAGGAAAAAAATTGTTTCTCTAAATATCTTTCGTCATATAGGTGGCCTAATTGCAACATATTTCCAGGTTGCTGCATCTACTACCTTAGATTATTCAAACTCAGGATTTAAAAAATGTCTTGAATACTAACAAAGTACTCCTATCTGCTTGGAAAATACAAAGTATGACAATGGTCACAAGGTGACTTTAAACCACTAGTCCTAAGCGTGTTCACTGTAAGTCTAGACAAACCTTTCTGCTGTAATATCAGAAGCAGCTTATTTGGTTTTCTGCCTTGCTAGTATTTCACCAGGCTGCTTGAAATTACCCATTAGAAACATTTTACTGCCCATTTGCTTTTATTAAAGCATTTTAGACAGGAGAAACGTGTATTTAGATATGTGCACAGTTTAGAAATAAGAAAAATAAAACACAGACTGATTATGGCTGAATTAGTTTGAGAAATTGGAGCCATTTTCTGGCAAGAAGCAATGAAATAATTGAATCTGCACATTCCTAATTTCCTTTCTGTCCATTACATTTGTAGCAGAATTGATCCGTGTGTCCCATCCACTATAATAAAATTGCAATTTCTTCACTGAAGCTTGCCCACCAAGGTCCTCTGTGCTGCTACTGTAACCTGGTCCCCAGTATTTCTGTTTCTAAATAGGGAGTCATAAACTTAGTGGATATGTAGGAATGGGCTTTTATAGAAGCATCTGTAGGTTTTGTACGGAAATGATGTGATTCCATTTACTCTGCCCATTACACGATTGAGATATATGTAGTCTGGATGCATAAACTTCTTCACAGAGATACTTTTAGCACTAGAATTTAACAAAAACAAATAAAAAGCCCAATGGATGCCCAAGAAAGGGGTCTTAGTTGCAAAGAGGCTGGTACTGAACTAAGAGAGAAGTATTTCTGCTGCAAAAGGTGAAAAATCTGTTCAGAGAGAACACCTGACTGACATCCACATTGGTCAAGGCCAGCAAAATCTGGCTCTAAATCCCTAGGAGATGGAAGAAGGGAAGTCTTGCACCGGGAAATAAATGACCCAGAAAGGGGCAGGAGGGGATGGCAAGGAACCCAGAATCCCTCAAGGCAACCAAGAGCAGCCCAACAGATGAAACAGAGAAAAAGGAATTGAACTGAGCATATATATATTTTTTTTACTGCAAAAAAAAATGTTTGAGGCAGAAGTTTTCATCATGCTTTAGTTCAAACTCTGCAGATCACAAACTTCCAAGTAAAGGTAGTTACAAGCCTAGCATTGCTTTGCATTATCCCTTCTAAAATAATCATTAGTGGTTTAAACATACTCTTCAGATAACTTCTTAATCCTGTTGGAATCTGGGATTTTTTTCTGTACAGAGCAGTTGAACATTTCAGGTTTGTTCCTGGTGGAAGGATACCTTGTTCCATGAGATGAGACATTTGGATACCTCGTTGTCTTGATTAATTATGACCTGCTACAGCATGTAGGTTTTTTTCTTTCAGAATGATTTCGGTAGCTATTTTATTACTTGGTATATCAAATAGCCACACTTCACAGAAAACAATAATCCCTCTAAATAGTTAACTGAAAACAAGTGTTTACATCTAAAATATATTAGCATCACGCGTTAGCTGGAACCAATGAAAAATACAGAGCTCAGTTTCAGTACATATTAACCAAATAATCAAGCCCAAATTGTCCCTCAAGGAACACTAATAAGTAAATTATACAAGACAGTAAAAATTAATAGGTTTTACTTCCATCAGAATGCTAGGTAATACGTGATAGATATCTCCCTGTGGTGTAAAGCTAAAAATGACATTATTTAATGACCTTTGCATCTGTACGGTTAAAACCATGCATGATAATTTAAATTTATAATATGTTACTGCTTATTTCATTGTTCTAAGTTATAAGAATTGATCTCCGGGGGGAAATACAGCTCATTCCTGCGACTTTCATTCCCAAAGGAGGGAGTGTACTTCACAGATAGCCCCACGATGAGAAGAAAAATATTAAAGTTTGTATGAGAAGTCAGGAGCCACATCTGTGCTACTCTGAGTATCTCCAAGCTGACATTATTTGTAATGTTGATATTTCCAGCCTTTGGTATTTTCTACTGTAACTCAGATTTCTTTAATATATTATGATTCGTGATATGTTGTCTCCTTATTACGGTCTTTTAGTACTTTTTGCAATACGACTTTGAACATATCCTAAACAAGTTCTTTTCAATTCCATGTCATTTACAATAACCCTGTTGTTCATCCCCACATAACTCACTAAGGAGCTCTGTTCTGTTCCCAGCTGCAGGTGGCTGGACTATACAAGTCTGGAGGGGGCACACAAGTCATAGAATCATAGAATCACCAGGTTGGAAAAGACCCATCAGATCATTGAGTCCAAGGCTCATGGTCTCCTCCCCTCAGCTGACTTTGGGAAACTTCAGCAGCATTAAGAGTTTCAAGCATTTCCCTCCCCTGATTGATACTGAAAAGTGACTGAGATGGAAAAAACAATACAGAGTCTCATAAGGATTTTTACAAAAACACACATAAAAAATAACACAGAAACCAAGATGACTGGACCAGCGCAAGCTGAACATGAACGTAGGTCCAGTGTCCTCCAACATTGCCCACAGCCAGTTTTCAGAGAACACCACCAGCAAAAAGCAAGAACACAACCATTTTTCCCACAGTACCTCACCAGCCTGCAGCTATTTGTGATTTAAGCATTTCCTGAAACTGTGGTGGAATCTTTGCGTGCGACAGATTTTTACCTCTAAGGATTTTCAGCATGGTTTGGGTTTTTTTTTTTTTTTCATTCCAGTCACTTTTTGAACCCACACAGATTTTTGGCGTATGCTGCATCCTGTAAGGCATCTGAGGAACAGAAAAATTAGGAAATAAAAAAAAAAGGAAACAAGAAAGACTAAGGTCAGAAAAAGCAACCAATAAAAAGAATTGGAAAAGGAGAGGGGGAATAAACTTCTTCAAAGACTTTTACAAAGGTTAACGCGTTGACCATTCAACATTAAAGATCAAGGAATAAACAAAGGAGAAAATACGTGGCCAACCTCTAGAAGATGGAAATTTACATTTTTAAATCCAGTTGGTTCTATATCTTCTGCTAATAATTAAAATTAATTAATTAATTAGAAATTGACAGTGATACCATTTTACTATATTGCTATAAGGATTTAACTATTAATTTCAGACTATTCTCAATTTGGATTAATTTTAATCATATTTTTATGTAATTACATGCTACAAAAGCGGTTCATTCTTTGTAGTCTAAGCAGTTTCATGGTGAACCCTGTGTAAACCATCACAACTGCAAACCAAAGATGTGCTGTTGCTGTTACATTTCCTTTTACTGGGAATATTTTCTTAGTATTGATATGAATAGTGAATTAAATCACTTACATGACCTTCACAGAGTGAACTATGGCTAATTAGTTATTTGCACTCTCACATAAATAATCTTGAGGAGGCAATAATTCTACTGAATACGCATCAACTTGAAGAAAGTCTCTGAAAACAGACTAAAGTAGTAATGGATTATAAAGCAAATATTTCATTTGAAAACTTCCTCTAAGTTAACACATGCATTAATCGTTCCTCTGATCACATCGTGCTGGTGTGGTGAGCTGTTGTTGCTACATCCTGCTCAAACATTACATTTGATTAATAGAAAGTCTCTCGAGGCTTTGATTTTGTATTTTCAAATCTTGAAGTGGTTTCACATACATAAACAGAAACCGCTATTTAGAACCACTATTTGCTCATCAAAATAACGTAAGAGCCAGGCTGGCCTAGCAGCAAACAAATTAAAG
>WAAB01016818.1:0-20179 GCA_013389865.1 Piaya cayana | reverse complement strand
AAAATATCTATACCCAGTTGAAAACATAGAATAAACCTGGATTAAAACATAACTATAATAATTCTTTCACACAAAAAGTGATAGCAATTCAGTAGGTGGCACTCTTTCCCTGTTTTAAGAATTACACAATGCCATTTCTCAACCGTTCTGTAGTCAAACAGCTCTTCACAGAGTAATTGAGACTATAACTGAAAATAAAATTCTGAGATATTACTGAAGAATAAAAGTTGTCAGTTATGATACAAATGGATGGAGTTAAAGAGTTTTAATAGAGGAAAAACTTAGCTTGTATCACCAAACTACATAAAAATCCACAAACTATTGTTTAATATTTTAGGTAGATATGCCAAACACATCAATGTGTTGCTAATACTGAAACTTAACAGTGACATTCTTTATACAACAATATACAAAATGCATATGTGCATAAATAAATGCATTTATGTATAAATAAATGCATCATTGTTTGGTTGCCAAATTGACAAGCTAATATATTTTTGGAACTTGAGAAATTACATATATTTCTGGGACACATTTTCATATAAAATCATTTCTAATTTCTCTGGATTAACAGAAAAGATGAAAGGCAATGCCTTTTGATCCAGACAGCATCTGTACTCACCTGTAAAGAAAATGGAGAAATTTCTCCAACATTTTCTCAAATCTACTTAAGTATCTGTTACTGAATTCCCTAGGAGAGATGAATGAAAGGGAACGGGACCACAGTTCTGTGTTCCCACTTAAGGGTATTTCCATCTTGGATAAATTTTAAGGCCATTTGGCATGTAAAGTAATTACATTAATTTCCAAACACATGCTTCAAGAACAGTTTTCAACTCCATCTTTAAATCTTACTTTCCATCACTGAGTTCAAATCAGTATAACAAATTCAAAGATTTCAAACACCAAGAAAAAAGTGGAATTTTAAATGCTTATTCTCTGGGCTTCTGGACTGCCACCAATTATTTTCTTCCTCTTTTGCTTTACTTCCTATTGTGTTCCATGTTCCACACTGCTTTCTCTCCTATGTAAATGTCTTTTTCATAAAAAGATTCATGGGCTGAAAATAGATGGAGCAGGTGAGTAGCCCAGCAGGCAGGCCAGTCAGCTGTGAGAAGTGGTCTGTTTCTGCATATGGATCACAGTTAAATGGAAAATACACACAACCATCAGCCCAGGAGGTAGGGGGGTCTGCCCACTGCTGTTCCAATCAGTACTGTTTCCTGCCCTAGGCTCTGGGCTTCCCTCCACTTGTGTCCTGAATACTGCAGCATTTTCTGCACATAGACAAGAGCCTTTATTGGTGCAGACTTCCCCCCCACACACACACTCCCATACAAAATACATTATAGGTTGTTGATAGGGCCACTTGAGAGAGATGGAAGACATTAGTTCAATCCTCTATGACTGAAGAAGATTTTAAAAGAATGATCATTAAAATATTGTATATAACAAAAACTAGTATTTTCCCTTCACACTGCTTTATTTGAAGGGATCAAAAAGATACCCTTCTTCAATTATTTGAAAGAAAGGAGGTGCCTGTTCTCAGAAAAGGTTTTCAAGCTGTGGGCCCCAAGAGTGAAAAAAAATTAAATAACAAACCTGAGAAAAGTGTTTGGTTATTTAATGCTTCCTTTTGACTAGTCTAGCCGCTTGCATAACAGAGAGTGTCGATTTTAGAAAGCTCCCTGTTGAGACTGGCATCTGTTCAACCAGGTGCCTTCCAACACACCTCATCCACCTACACAACACCAACAGAACCTATTTGTCTTTGCCTATACTACACTGCGTCTTGCAGGGTCAGATGTTAGAAGTCACATGCTGCATCATCCCTCTGCTTTACTGATCTTAAGCACTCATGCACACACCAAATTCTTGAGGTTGGATGGGACCTCTGGAGGTCACCTGGTCCAACTGCCTGCTCAAGGAGGGCCACTCAGAGCTCTGGACTGTGTCCAGATGGATTCTGAATATCTCCAAGGCTGGAGACTCCACAAACTCTCTGGGCAACATGTGTGAGTGCCCAGATACCATCATGGTGAAAATGTGTTTCCTGATACTTAGAGGGAATCTCCTGTGTTTCAGTTTGTGCCCACTGCCTCTGGTCCTGTCATCGGCCACCACTGAGAAGAGCCTGGTTCCATCCTCTTTACACCCTCCCTTCAACTATTTATATCCATCAATAAGATCCTTCCTGAACTGCCTCATCTTGAGGCTAAATAGTCACAGCTCTCTCAGCTTCTCCTCTTAGGTGAAACACTTCACCCTGTTCATTATCTTCATGGCTTTTTGTTGGACTCTCTCCAGTATGTCCGTATCTATCTTGAACTGGGGAGCAAAGAACTGGATGCAGTACTCCACAGGTGGCCTCACTAGTGCTAAGTAGAGGGTTAGGATAATATTCCTTGACCTGTTGGCAATTCTTTGTCTAATGAAGCCCAAGGTACCATTGGCCAACTTTGCCACAAGGGAACATCACTGGCTCATGTTCAACTTGGTGTCCACCAGGACCCCCACTCCCATTTCTGCCAAGCTGCTTTCCAGCCTGGTGGCCCTCAGTGAATACTGATGCATGGAGTTGTTCCTCCCCTGGTGCAAGACTTTGCAGTTCTCCTTACTGAACTTCATGAGATTCTTTTCAGCCCAATTCTCCAGCCTGATGAGATGCCTCTGGATGGCAGCACAACCTTATGGCATATCAGCCATTCTTATCAGCTTTGTGTCACTAGAAAACTTGCTGAGGGTACAGTCTGCCCAATCAGTCATAAGATTAATGAAGATTTTAAACAAGACTTACCCCTGGGGTACACCACTAGTTCCTGGCCTCTAACCAGGCTTTGTGCCACTGATCACCACCCTCTGGGCTTGACCCTTTAGCCAGTTTTCAGTCCACCTCACTGCTTGATTATCCAGCTCACACATCAATGATTGCTCTATGAGGATCTTATGGGAGACACTGTCAAAGGATTTACTGAAGACCAGTTAGACAACTTGGCCAGGCACGACCACCCCTTGGTGAAGCCATGATAACTTCTCCTGATGATTTTCTTGTCTTGAATGTGCATGGAAATGGTTTCCAGGATTAGATGCTCCATTGTCTTCCCAGGAATAAAGGTGAGGCTGAATAGTTTGTAGTTCCCTGGGCTTTCCTTCTTGCTCTACATGAAGACACGGGTAACGTTTTCTTTCTTCCAGCCTAAAGGCACTTCTCTCAGTCACCAAGACTGATCATGGAATTATGGAATGGTTTGAGTTGGAAGGGAGAAATATCACTCAGCTCCAACCCCTAAACACCTCTCACTAGACCAGGGCTGCTCAAGGTCCCATCCAACCTGGCCTTGAACACTTCCAGGGATGGAGCATCCACAACTTTCCTGCGCAACTTGTTCCAGTACCTCACTAACTTCATGGTGAAGAATTTCCTCCTAATGTCTAGCCTAAATCTGCCCCTCTCCAGTTTATACCCATTGCCCTTAGTCCTATCACTACATGCCTTATCCTATTGCTACGTGCCTGATGAAAGATTATCAAGAGGGGCTTTGCAATGACATATGTCAGCTTCCTCAGCATTTGTAGGTGAATCCCACTGAGGCTCAGAGACTTACAGATGTCCAGTTTGCCTAAGTATTCTCTGCCCTGATCTTTTTCCAGCATGGGTACATCTCAAACCAACCTTTCCCCTTGGTCTCTGGGACCTGGGATTCCTGAAGACTGGCCTTGCTAAAGATGACTGAAACAAGGGCGGCAGTCAGTACTTCAGTCTTTTCCATGTTCTTTTTGTTTCATATTTCCTGGGCAAGAGAGTGATGGCAGGGCCACTCAAGCAATGCTTGTTTACCTTTACCAGGAACCTGGTCACCTTACTGCATGGCTCCACGAGAAGGAGAAAATGCTTTGGACATGCTTGATAAATCTGAATTGGGCACTGATAGACAAAATAGTAAGGAATTAAATAATACTTAAAATGGGTTTGTACAACTGGGATAATGAATGTGAGGATTTGTTATAGGAGTTCTGCTGTAATAGACAGTTGAACCTGTGCCTTGTAACAACCAACATTCGCTCTTAATAACATTGATTCTCAATTTAAGAATGTGGTTCTATCCTTTTTGGATAAAAACTTGATTGCCTGTTTCACCTAAGTTTTCCATTACTTTGCATAACAAGCCACCTTCTCAACTCTGTAGCTATGTACAGCATATTCCTGTACAAAGAACATATAGCCTCCATTAGATAATTTTATCACAGTTAGTCACCAGCACCCTGAATACCTTCTGTTCATCTAAATGCATACTTCCATCTGTTTCATAAACTTTAGACAGCCAAAGCAAGTACTTGTATTAATATGTTTAAATAACCACTATAGCACCATGATTACTTTTTTCTTGTGGGGAAAAAAAAGGCAAAACAAAATGTGATCTCTGAACAGAAGTAGTTAAAACACGCTATCAGGCTTAAAAATGGAAGACAAAACCCCAGATTTTGTGGAGATATTTTACTCTTTTCTGCTGAAGTATTTCTTTTTCATGACCAATTTTAATTTTGTGTCAATGTATATTTATGCAAATTAAGGAAGTGAAACACATAGAAGACTAGAACAACTATTAACTGATGAAGAAGTATAAAAATTGAAAGTTATCAGCCCAAATAACTGATACAAATTTTAGACTGATCTGTAAGAAAGATACGTTAATTATTAAAACATGAAATTGGTATAGTGACTTTACATTCTTTGGCTCAGATATTTAAGCTCTATATAAAATTGGGGGAAAAAAACATTGCTTGGAGTTGCAGGGTTTTTTTAAACTTACTTTAATAGTGAGAGTCATCAGATTCTAAAAAAAGGATGCTCAAGAAGGTGATGGAGTCTCTGCCCTTGGAGATAATCAAATCTGTCTGGACATTGACAATCAGATGCAGATAACACTGCTTTGAGCAGGTTGGTTGGACTAAATGTTCCTTCCACCCTGAACTATGCTGTGATACAATGGTGTTAAAATAACCTCGTAAACAATGCAGATTGAAAACAATTCATTAGAAAGGAGGTAAATACCTTTGATTGTGACTCTCTAATTTGCTGTTGTTTAAAAAAGCTAATAATGTAAAAATCATCATTTCTGAAATCAGGTTTCCTTATATTGTTACCATATTCTGCAGTACAGCAAAATGAGTGTACAATCAAACTGACATCAGTAGTTCTCAACTCTGCTAACTTAGACTCCAGGTCCTAGAGGGCACTGACTGAGGGTATTATTTTTTGCCTCACCATTATGATGTAACCTAAGGTAGCACATATCTTTTTCCAGAAGCATGTTGTGGATTAAAATTGTAGTTTGTAGGCTATGTGGGCACTAACTGTTTCTATTCAGCAGTGAAAATGCTGATGTCATCCTCATATGACGTACTAGGATTCCCTCTGGCTGAAAACAAGTGGAAAAAGAATGAGACAAAATGACTTGACTGCTTTTCCCTGTATCAATGAGAACGCACACATACACCTTGGCACGTGTACTAACCTCACCCATGTCACAGCAAAACACCATGAAAGTAGATAATAATTTCTCTTTAGAAAAGAGCAGAAATATTCATTACTTTCTTTTGAAGCCTGTATCTTCTTTAGCAAATCAAAATTATGAATCAAATTAACCAGTCCTGCTATGTATTCTCAGTGACTCTATATGCTTGTTGGAAAATGATTCTGATAGTATTATTGCCTACAAAAGGACAGAAAGCTGATAACCCCAACAGCTAGGACTGTCCTTTGACTATAAAATGCAGAACAAAAAAAATTGATAATGAAAGGTTTTCATATCTGCTCCAGTTACTAGGCCAGATACAAAGTTCTAACACAACGACAACCTAAGCAGTGGATAAATGCCTGCCCCAGCACTCCCCTCCTCTCTTCTCTGAGACTGAACTCCTCCAGGCATCCAAGTCCAGCAGATTTCTCCTTAGCCTCCCATGGCTGTGGTGAACAGCTTGTGTGTACACTCACAGAGAACACGATGGATAACAATTCTCTGAGCCAGGGATTATCAAGGCCTTTCACAAAGAGCATCTGAAGGCTAATGTTTCTCCCTTACATTCAATGTGATTACAAATAACTAAAATCTAAGATTCAATGCGAAATGTGATACAAACAAGTGAAGAACACGTTGAAAGAAAATAAACAGAGCCTTTCGGTGCACTACTTTGTGTAAATCTAATTGTGTGTATTTAATATTTAATAGCTCATCATGGACTATAAACCACTGAACTGCTAAATTAGTCTTTCGTGCAGTATTTGCAATGCCTTTCTGAAGTCCCAATTATGAAAGTGCTTCCCCTTCCCAATTACTCTGAGTTGTTATTTTCTTTAAAGTTGAGATACTTTATGCATCATTTCCTTTTCGCAAAGCCATGCTGAATATCTAAGCAATGAAACACAATGGATTATGCAGCAGTATAAATAATGCAGATCCTGAGCGTTAATTGAAGCACAAGGCAAGACAGAGTCATGGCCTGAACTTTCAATTGCAACTTGCCAAAGTAACTCTAATTGACTTCAACGGGACCATGCATGTGCGTTCAAATTAGTCCTGTGAGTAAACAGTAGTTACGTCTTTATCACTCCAGCATGTCTGAAGCAGCTTGCTGTTCAGACATACTGGAGTTTTTAAGCATTACTACTGAAGAAAATTAATTAAAATATTTCAAAGAAACCTAAACCCTCCCTTTAAAATTATCTTTTTACCCTGATTAATATAATCTGGAACAAAATTTACACCATTTCAATTTTTTTCATAGGTGCTTAAGACACAATTAATTTTTTTTATTCTACCCTTTTCCCTTTTGGTATTTAAGCTTCACCCTTTGACTGAGATATGGACGAATGGTTCTTTCTTCAACACTGCTCCTTCCTTGCCTGACTCTACTATGGTAAAACAAAACTGGAAGAATTAAGCATCTCCCAGTTGTGCTTTGCAATAGAAAATTAAAGTATTGCAAACAGATTACTGGGCCACAGGAGGCACATTGTGGTATATATGATGACAGCAGGGCTTTGAAATTCAAATGTTGCTCTTTTTCTTTGAAATCTTGTCATGGGTGTAGTGCTCTCAGCACTGCCCTGAAGCTGAAACAGCTGCTTTAGTTTACTTTTACTAACCATTCAGTTGGAAGAAGTCAGGCTCAGTTCTATAATTTAGTTACAAGTGAACAAAAAGGCACACTGTACATGCTAGTTTCCAGACCAGCTTTTGAGATCTCAGAATAACTGAAAATCACAAGAATTTTAAGACCTGTACTTTCTGTGATTGCAATGCTCCCTACTTAATTGTCCTGACAGACTCAGTGTACTGGAGCATTCAGCGAACTTGCACTTAAATATTTAAGGTTATAACATCAGCTTTTTGTAAGCAGTGAAACTGACCTTTAACAGGAGGCTGAGCTACTATTTCCTGTGTTCCTTTCTCTCTGTTTTTTCCCCTACTGAAGTTCAGTGGGTAATTCAATTAAAGTCTCTTAATTTCAGTTCCCTTCAATAAGACTCTGTGTACTGATTCCTCAAGGCCAGACAGCCAATACGTGCTGCCCTTGTATCTGAGAAATCTGGTGGCATCCTGCAGCTGCTTCTGAAAAACTCTGTTTCTTGCTGTTTCACTGCTATTCTGCAGGAATGCAGAACACATCATTGCTTTCTGGAAAATATTCTTGTCTATCTTTTGAACAGCATGTCCCACAGCTTTGACAAGGAGGCAGAGCAAGATGAATAAGTGAATCTCATAGTTAGGTGAAAAAGATTTTACAAGTCAGGAGGCCTGAAAAGAAGAATTAAACCATTAGGACAGCAGGATAAAAATCCCCTTAAAAATGGCAAAAAGGTTAATGACAACTATGTAGAAAACAGCTAGGAAGATAAGATCGTCCAAACTCAGAAAGGAAAGAGCAGGATAGGTACTAAACTTTGACTATAAGGCATGAATTAGGATATATTTACATGCAATGCATACAATACAAAATTACACTGGTATTTTCCCAGGTTCCTGTAATACCCAGTGTTTGATGCAGTCACAGAATCACAGAAGGGTTTGGGTTGGAAAGGACCTTTAAGACCATCTAATTCCAGACACCCTGCCATGGTCAGGGGCACTTTCCACAAGGTCAGGTTGCTCAATGCCTCATCCAACCTGGCCTTGAATACCTCCAGGGAGGGGGCATCCGCTACTTCTCTGGGCAACCTGTTCCAGTCCCTCATCAGCCCCAGAGTATAAAAAAAAATTCTTCCTACTATCTAATCTAATTGTCCCCTATTTCAGCTTAAAACCATTATCCCTCATCCTATCACTGCACTCCCTGATAAAGAGCCCCTCCCCAGCTTTCCTGCAGGCCCTCTTTTAAGAACTGGAAGGTTGCTATAAAGTCTCCCCACAGACTTCTCTTCCCTCGGCTGAATATGCCCAACTCTCTCAACCTGTCCTTGTACGGGAGGTGTTCCAGCCCTCTGATCATCTTTGTGGCCCTCCTCTGGATGATGTCTATTTACATAACTTACCCAACCAACAGAAACTTCACATAGGCTAGAAAGATGAGGCTAGAAACCTCATCTTACCTTTAGTTAGGATTCACAAAGCACATTCTTTGCTAAATATTTCTGTTTCAGTATATACCCTTATTTCTCCCCCTGCAAAGTTCCGTATTTTTATCTCCAGTTCAGTTCAATCTCTCTTAATCTCTCTATCTCAAATATTTCAAATATATATTATGAGAATTCTCATTTACCTGTTGATATTTCCTACATTCTCATTGTAGAGAGTCCCCCTCCATGTCCCAAACTCTGTAACACTGATTGACAAACTTAAACATTTCTTGAAACTCCTGAACATTAGGCTGTCGTATTTTCAATAGATCCACACAGACCAGTATTTTAGAGAACATTATCTATCATGAGTCATCAGGGTTGACTGTTTTTATAATACTGTTTTGTGAAAGAGGATGGATGAAGACAGAAGAACCAAGTGTGATTTTACACTACAGTCTATGCCGAGTGCAAATCCAACTGACAACACACTGCCGTGTCCTCCAGCAAGTTCTTCCCAAGCAAAGTCATAATATATATAGTAGCTATCTTGTGGTGTCTGTCATACAGTCATAACACTTCAACAATTAACCCACCCATTCACGAGGGCTGCTTTTCTTACCCAGGCACACAGAAACAGCTGTTTCTGTGCCTTAGGGGGTTCCTTTTCTTTGACACCAACCTGGCACAAGCTGTTTGCCAGGCACTTGCTGATGTGTTCAGTCAGTTTTGCTGCTGCTGCTGGTTATTAGCCTAGAAGGCTCAAACATACTCTAAGCTGGAAATCAAGCAAAAGTGCTCTGTACACCAACAGAGGTGAAGACTTTTTATGGCACCTTCGCAATTCCTAGAAAAAATTAAGTGTTGCAGTGGGGCATTAAAGGAGAGATCTAGCAAACATGACTGCCATGGCAACACAACAGTAAAAATTACATCTAGTGATAACCCTGTCAAAGAAGAAAGTCACAGCTTTGTTACTATGACCCCATCTCTGCAAGGACACTACCAGCAAAACACCATACAGGATAACCAAGAATATGGTCACAAACTTCAGTGCTGTCAAGCACATTAGAAGCACATTTTGTTGCTCCATGTTTACAAACCACAGTATTTTTATCACCTCATTTATAATTCAGTATTACTTTTCAGGAAAAAGCTCAAATACATGTTCTTCATTTATATTTGAGAAAAAAAACCAACCACCTGATATTCCTCAAATTCTGTTGATCACCCTCCCATAAAGTAATTAAGAATCTTACTTGCTATGGGAACACCATTTGCTAACCAGCTTATATTAGGCTTTGGGTTGCCATTGGCTCTGCAGATCAATGTCCCATCTTCTCCAGGAGATAAAACCAAGTTTCTGGGTGCTGTTATCCAGTATGGGGCAGCTGGGGTTATGAAGAGAAACACAACAATCACTTTCCAAAATTACGTACAGAAATAAGGCACAGTCATGCTAAACAGAAGACAATTCAAACACGGTCTGTATAGATATAGACTTACACCTACAATGCTAATTTTTTAAAAATATACTTATGCATGTGATACTCAATGATTAAGTGCTAGATTATACTTTGGCTAAACTGAGCAATTTTCTACCCATTACATTATTAAGGGGGTAGCTATTTACTTCAAAATTCTGAGATNTCCATGTCCCAAACTCTGTAACACTGATTGACAAACTTAAACATTTCTTGAAACTCCTGAACATTAGGCTGTCGTATTTTCAATAGATCCACACAGACCAGTATTTTAGAGAACATTATCTATCATGAGTCATCAGGGTTGACTGTTTTTATAATACTGTTTTGTGAAAGAGGATGGATGAAGACAGAAGAACCAAGTGTGATTTTACACTACAGTCTATGCCGAGTGCAAATCCAACTGACAACACACTGCCGTGTCCTCCAGCAAGTTCTTCCCAAGCAAAGTCATAATATATATAGTAGCTATCTTGTGGTGTCTGTCATACAGTCATAACACTTCAACAATTAACCCACCCATTCACGAGGGCTGCTTTTCTTACCCAGGCACACAGAAACAGCTGTTTCTGTGCCTTAGGGGGTTCCTTTTCTTTGACACCAACCTGGCACAAGCTGTTTGCCAGGCACTTGCTGATGTGTTCAGTCAGTTTTGCTGCTGCTGCTGGTTATTAGCCTAGAAGGCTCAAACATACTCTAAGCTGGAAATCAAGCAAAAGTGCTCTGTACACCAACAGAGGTGAAGACTTTTTATGGCACCTTCGCAATTCCTAGAAAAAATTAAGTGTTGCAGTGGGGCATTAAAGGAGAGATCTAGCAAACATGACTGCCATGGCAACACAACAGTAAAAATTACATCTAGTGATAACCCTGTCAAAGAAGAAAGTCACAGCTTTGTTACTATGACCCCATCTCTGCAAGGACACTACCAGCAAAACACCATACAGGATAACCAAGAATATGGTCACAAACTTCAGTGCTGTCAAGCACATTAGAAGCACATTTTGTTGCTCCATGTTTACAAACCACAGTATTTTTATCACCTCATTTATAATTCAGTATTACTTTTCAGGAAAAAGCTCAAATACATGTTCTTCATTTATATTTGAGAAAAAAAACCAACCACCTGATATTCCTCAAATTCTGTTGATCACCCTCCCATAAAGTAATTAAGAATCTTACTTGCTATGGGAACACCATTTGCTAACCAGCTTATATTAGGCTTTGGGTTGCCATTGGCTCTGCAGATCAATGTCCCATCTTCTCCAGGAGATAAAACCAAGTTTCTGGGTGCTGTTATCCAGTATGGGGCAGCTGGGGTTATGAAGAGAAACACAACAATCACTTTCCAAAATTACGTACAGAAATAAGGCACAGTCATGCTAAACAGAAGACAATTCAAACACGGTCTGTATAGATATAGACTTACACCTACAATGCTAATTTTTTAAAAATATACTTATGCATGTGATACTCAATGATTAAGTGCTAGATTATACTTTGGCTAAACTGAGCAATTTTCTACCCATTACATTATTAAGGGGGTAGCTATTTACTTCAAAATTCTGAGATAAGCAACAAAAGGTTGTTTGTTCCATTCAGGGTTGCCTGCTTTGAATCTAATTTGTCTTTCCTAAAGAAAAGAAAAACTTATCAGAGTTAGCATCTGCAGAGACTAGAGTGGTCTTATGATTAATTTCAGAGATATCCATGCTCACAATAGTTAGGCTGTTAGAAATGAATTTAGGTTTGATTACATAAAAAGATTTCACGACAAGCATGAAATTCGGAAATGGTAAAAACCTTGGTCTCAATTAATTCAGAGGGTGATTGCAGTGGGGCCAGATATTTATCTGAGATGGCTGAAAATACAATGAGATCAAAATGGATGGAACACTCCTTACCAAAAGATATTCATCTATGTCTCCATCTCTTTTACAATAAATAACCACAAACAGTATGTTTTATCACATCTTGCAATTTATTTTCAGATGGTCAGATGCAAACAGAAAATTAAACTTCTGCTGTAAAAAGGAGGCTGAATGCAATCATAAAATCATGCTGGTCTACAATAAAATAAATGACTATTTAGCATGCAAAGTAAGCAATAAATTGACTGGATCAATGACTAATTAGCTGCCATTACAGGTTTTTTTGTTTCAATTCTTATTTGGACAAGCATACTGTAAGTGTTTTTTGAACTACTACAACAACATCTTGAGTAAAAAACATGAAGAAGATAGAAAACCAGGAATGTCAATTTAGAGGGGAAAAGCAAGACTGTAATATCATAAAACAAGTAATAAAATAGAGAAGATAAAGAATATGGGCTATATGAGTGGAAAGAAGAAAAGATAGAGAAAAGAAGAAGATGAACAAGAGAGAGGGGAAGGAAGACACAAAAGACAAGGAAAAGAAGCAGTCTAATGACAGCTAATTAAAGGATATAAAATAAATGTAGCACTGGTACAAGTTAAGAAATTATTTTGCTACTGTTAGAGTATAGTCTCAAATTGGCCTGTTTCTTTACAAAATGGCATATTAAAAAAAAGAGATAGTAAAGTCTTTCCAGTGGTAGAAATCAGTAAGCTTGATGATAATTTACTCATTTTAGGATGTTTGTTTGTTTGTTTTTTACCATTAACATTCACCCTTTCAGCTATGTTTTACCCTAGAAATATTACTTCAGTCTTCCATTTTGCATGCTGACAATATCCATTAAGGATTATTTTAGTATTACCTTTCACAGTTACTGAAATGACATGATGAACAGAACCTAATGTATTTCTTGCTATACATTTGTAGTTCCCAGAGTCAGCTTCAGAAACGTCTATAATCTTGAGAGTTTTTTTAAAGTTTTCAAAAAACGTTCTGTTGGCTGGCAATTCCCCACCCTCTTTAATCCAGCGGATTACCGGTGTGGGTCTGGAGAAACAAAAGCACAGATCAAATTTAGGTATTGGAGAAAAGGAAAATGAGAGTTCAATACATCAATTATTTTACATATATTTTACACATAATTATTTTAATAGCCTTCATCCAGATTTTTGGGTACATTCAGCAAATGTGCAAAACATGCCAACGTTTGTTTTTTGGAAATGACAAGCCTCACTAAAACTATCAATAGACATCTGTTCATAGGCTTAATAATTGTAGAATGTCTTTGTCTGCTGATTAATCCAAAAGCCCTGATGACTAAGAAATGAATACAAGTGTATCACAAATCTTACTGCACTTATACTATTAAATCATTGTCCATTGCACTTTAAAAGGTAAATTCTACATAATGGCAAGTTTATAATTGTCCTTGATTTGACCAATATCCTAATGTTTTATGAACGTTGTAAATTTTAGAGATGAGCTGTAAGGAGATAGAAATATTTCCTATAAGAATTCAAGGAAAAAACCTCAAATCAGTGCTGAGTCAAGTATAGCTACCTGTCACTGCACCATGTCTAAAGCTTGGTTAAATCCCACTTCAGTTGTCCACTGAAGTCAAAAGCTGTCCAAGTACATGGAGATATACTTTTAATACTACAAGAAAGTACAAACTGCTGCTTAATGAGCAGAATGTCCTCTCTTGGACAGTAATGATTCAAGGCAAGTATTCCTTTAGCAGTTTAGTATCACATATTTTCTAACAGGGACTCCTAGTAAAGATTACTTTCAATTATAGTGTCAATAATCAGGAATAATTATTTCAAACCAAAATCTCAATCTGGTCCTTTACAGACAAGTATGAAAGCCTCCCTCATCAAATTATTTACATCCTAAACTACATGATGGCTAAAGACTTCACTAAAGTGATATAATGTATAACACTCCTGTTTCCCACCCATTTTTATCCAGCCATTTTACTAGATTGCTGAATAATTTTATTGCAGCATTGTCAAAAAGCACGTAACTATTGAAAAAGGGAATAAAAGGCTTAACCAACGGAGGCATTCAGTAACTTCAAAACAAGGACCTGGTGTCGGGAGCTGTGCAGCTGTGCTTCACTAAGACAAGAAGACTATCCAGCAGCCCTATATTGCAGATGAAGATTACCTGAGCTGATGGTACTCCCACCCATCAGCGTGGTTTTGATACNTCACTAAAGTGATATAATGTATAATATTCCTGTTTCCCACCCATTGTTATCCAGCCATTTTACTAGACTGCTGCATTGTCAAAAAGCATGTAACTATTGAAAAAGGTAATAAAAGGGTTAACCAACAGAGGCATTCAGTAAATTCAAAACAAGGACCTGGTGTCCAGAGCTGTGCAGCTGTGCTTCACTAAGACAAGAAGACTATCCAGCAGCCCTATATTGCAGATGAAGATTACCTGAGCTGATGCTACTCCCACTCATCAGAGTGTGGTTTTGATATTGGTGCTGATGCAAAGATGCCTGAGCAGATCACAGCTGAGACAGAAACACTGCACTGATGCTTGTATCAAGCTGTGTCAAACTGTGCTTGAACGTGCCCTACGGAGCTTATTCAAGTGAATATACATGCATGAGGCTGTGCTGCACCATTTGCAGTTACTGGCTTTCCTCAAGGCTACCTCAGAGCATTCTGCATTATTTGTTTTTGTGCATTGTAAACACATTTACACTTCCTGAAATAGTTATTAAAGATTTTCCAATTCTGCACTAAGCAATCTATTCTAAGATTTTTTTTCCGAGAATGAAACTGATTTAAGATCAAATTAAATCATGAAGTTAAATTACTCTTTAGTAATTTTCTACTTGCACAATAACCAGCAGAATAAAACTTGCATTACATCGATGAAGCAAGAACCAATTAAACTCAATTACAAGGAGAAATTGCATGTAAGGAGCTGAAGGTATTTTCTAGCAGCTCTTGCCTAGCTCATCTGCTAAGTAATTATTAGAACGTGTAAGCAATTTTTCCAGGTTAGACCAGCAGATTCTTATCTATTTTTATATAATTTGAGAGCCTAATGACTGTAAATTTAGGGAAAAAATAATAGGATTGAAACCTGAGTGCAATTCTGCAGATCTGCGTCTGAGTTTACCCTGTGGCATTTTTTGCTTGCGTCCTTTAAAAAAAAAAAAAGCTACAATCTGAATCCTGTGTATAGGGGCTTGGAGATATGAGAAGGTAAAGGTCACACTTACGTTCTTGCTCAGTTTTAAAATCTGCTGATTCCCAAGTAAAAGGTGGATTTCTTTTAAAAAACTATTTTGCATTTCTATTTCTTCAAAATACCTACCTTGTATGGTGTTAACATTTTAAGCGTTTCTTAAATGTTTCCCTCTGTTTCTGCATTATTATTTAGAAAAACACAGTCTAAAATGTAACTCACAATCCTGCTGCGATGCACTCCAGCAAAAGCACATTTCCTCTGAGTTCCACTTTGGTACTTGTGCTGCCTGTTGGTGTTAAAAGAACCGGCTG
Source organism: Piaya cayana (assembly GCA_013389865.1). NCBI lineage: Eukaryota > Metazoa > Chordata > Aves > Cuculiformes > Coccyzidae > Piaya > Piaya cayana. Next base: position 4,733 of record WAAB01016818.1, on the reverse strand, counting down.
CCTCTCTGTAACTGACTTTGCTGGAACAAGAGAAAAATAAAACAATTAATTTCTAATGCATACTTTCATTCTCACATCTTGGACAGAGATTTTTGCTCCACACTGGGAATTTCATTAAAAATAATTGTGTTACACAACTACAGCTCAACAAATTAGTTTTCTCACAGACATAACACATCTCAACTTGTTAAATGCTGTAATTTTGAACACATACATGAAAAACGTTATTATTAAAGATCAGAGCAATTGATACATAGTTTTACAGAGGCAACTATGCAACCTAATGGACAGATGCAGAGGTGTAATCCTAAGCAGTCCCTATTAACTTCAGCAGAACTGTTCCAGAGAGTTAGAGGCCACTGTTGCGAGTCATAGTGCAAAACTGATAGTTACCGCTAGCTTTCATCAAAACAGAAATAAAGCAAAGTTACTGCATTCAGAAATACAAACCAAGAGGATGAAAGGTACTTTAGAGTATCAACAAGTATTGATCAATATTTTCTAGACAGTATAAGTCTTTTTAAAAAGCTAAGCCTTGTATTCTCCCCTTACTATGCATTTAATTTTAATTCAAACTGTTCCTAACTCTGGTAATATAGAACCATTGATCAACCTGCAAGAAATAACCACAGTAAATAGTCATCTATAAATATAAGATCCATTTCTGACAGAATGGTTGGCTCTTGAAGTACAGATTTCATGTGCCTTCATGGAAGACAGAATAAAAGTGCTTTCAGTAATGGAGTGTTTTCTGTAAATATTCTCCTATTCTTTTACAGCAATTTTAAAATATAGGATTAATTTCCTCTAAAATGCAGTAGCAGTCTGAATCACTAGAGTACTGTATTTTTTAGAACTGTGTGAGGAAACATAATAAACTCTTGTTTATTAGTTTAGAGGATTTACTGATAGTTTTACATAAATAGACCACTTAATTTTAACACAGCATGTGCTACGAATTCCCTAAAAACTGGTACACAAACAACTTCTAGTTGGGAGAAAAGGATGGTCTAGAGTCAATAAAGCAGCTGATAGTCAAAGGCAAGAACTAATGCAGTCAGTTTTGGCACTGCTAAGGACTGCTGATCCATTCTGCAAGACTACAAAAATTCAGGTGACTTACCGCTGGTACTTCTGAGTTGAGAGACAACCAAATGAGGTTTTCCTCACTAACTGTAGCTAATCATTCTGTGTTCAGGTACATAGTTCTCATTTGTTCCTGAATAGTGTTTTATTTTTATGCAGAGAATTAAACAATTCAGTGCTACTGTTTTGTTTTAGATTCCTAGAAGTTACGGTTTAATACATACAAAGCCTCATTTGAGAAGGAAAACCACAAAAAAGAATAAATATTATGTATTTTCTATTTATCTCACACATTATCAAGTCAAGAGTCTAAAACCTGAAGTGTTACAGCATCAGTGTCGCTCCATCCTAAGCACACATGCACTTATCTGGGAGGATTTAATTCACACTATACATAAGACTATTCAACACAGATCAATGTAAATATCAGCTTAAATATCAGACAGACAAAACTAATCTTTCCCCTACAAAGTTATTTATACAGAGAGCATTAAAATGTTTAGGTTCTAATTATTTCCAGTTTTGCATCTATGGAATATGTTAAAAATGAATGATATATTCAATAAGCTATTAAACATGCAATGCATCTGTTAAATACTTAATTGCAGTTATTTATTACACAGCATGTGATATTAATAGTCCTAGTGATAATGAATGTATCAAACTATGAGGAAAATTGGAGGGAAAATATAACAAAGCAACACTATAGAAGCAATCAAAAAGGCATATTTAAAATCTACCCAGTGTGAAAGGACTCATTTATTATAAGTTTATATTTTTTATGAGATGTATGTTACAGTAAAATTGAAACATTAAATATTTGAAAAGACCACACTGTGTAGCCCCTTTCTAAAGTATTTATTATCACCAGCACTAATAGATACCTTTATTAGAAGCTGAAAAGTGTGCAAAAGGTTAAGTAACATGGAAGTGAAGTTAGTTAACTAAATGCTACTGTGAAACAGGGAATATCAGTGGGGACCAGAGTAACTCACCACCATAAATATCAGTGTCACTCAAATTAGCAGCTATAGTGTCATTCAATGAATCCACTGAAATAAACAGAATATCATGAAGAATGCATACAAGTGGGATAAATCAAAGTACTGGGAATCAAATGTGATGATATGGCCACGGCGAGTTAATCAAATGACTGATTAATTTGTTTCAATAGTTATAATAATCATAATAACTCAATATTCTTGCACATGAAATACATGTGGTTTTTTTACACTGTATTTTTTCAAGTTTTCAAATCTTATGAAACATTTTTTCAAAAAACAAAGCCTTATAAAGGGAAAAAATGACAGCTTTTAAAATTAATTATGTCAGGAAAACTGGCAATTACATTTTAAGTTTATACACTAATGTAATTTTTTATTCAGAATTAAAATGACAAAATTTCCCAGCATAACACTACGTAACTTCACCAATTAGCTTGAGAATTCTGGATAAACACTGTGTAAGTATGTAATTAGGTAATGCAATACCTACTTGAAAAGACTTTTACAGAAATGGGTTGTTTCTGCTGAATAGTTTGTGTATGATTAAATCTTGCATAGCAGATATAGTCCTCCCGGCTGTCCTCTGGTTGTACATTAGAAAAATAAAGGTCTCCATTTAGACCTTGGGACACTCTTTCACTTTGAGGCAGCTTTTGGAAAGCTAAGGGAAAACAAAAACATGTTAACCTCAATTACAATACACACTCCATTATTATGATCGGCAGACTCCACATTTGCTCAATTATGATCTATGTGTATTTGTAAATATATAGACCTTTTTGAGTTTCCTCTCCAGCTCCCTTTAGCTCTTCCCATTTTTCACCAGTGGGTTAATCCACAACTTACATTAAGACCTCCAGTTGCTTTTGGCTTCGTGTTTTGGAGCTACATGCATGCTTGTTTCTTCTTTTCTACTGAAGTGAAATTATTTGAACTTTAATTCAGAGGAAACTCCACCATCTGTGGTCTCAGCAAGCAATGATGAACTATACAGAAAAACTGCAAGAAGTAAACTAATTCTGCATAAAACCAACTCACCATTATCCATCCAAAATATTATAGGTGGTGGTAAGCCAACAGGAGGCCTGCAGTGTAGTACTAGTGAATCACCTTCTCGAACATGATTTGGTTCTAGTTTTTCTTTAGTCCACAAAGGGGATCCTAAAGAGAGCAATTTCATCACACATAAAAAAATACTGATTGACAAAAAATCCAGAATTTAAGGACAAAATGCACATAATTTTAGAGAAAAAAACCCATAGGAACACAAACATCAGAATGTTAAGTCCTGTCATGTTTACTGAAGATTTGTTTTGCTCTTTTTTCAGTTTCCTTGGGAAAAAAATAGGGATTTTTAAAAACATTTTTCTTCAGCAATGATTTGAGGAAGGTATCACCAACTGATTCAAATTATTTTGGCTACTCACTAAATGTTCTATAACAGTATCATGGAAAGTTTTAACTACGATAATGTAAAAAAAAAAATCTGATTATCAGAAACTGTACAATACATTCTAACACAATCTATTTGATGATTAAATTTTTAAAGACAAGAAAAAATGGAAACATTCATAAGAAAATAAGTAAACCGTAGTGTTTTACATTTTGTGAATATTAAGAGCTTCACTTACTAGAAGGCCTTATAACAATATTGTTGGAAATGGCTGCTCCTCGTTCATTCCTTGCTGTACACTGGTATACTCCTTCATATGCTTCTGCCCTCCCACCATTCATAATATTTACGACAAGGGTCCCTGAATTTGGTTTCATTGTTACCAGTGCATCTTTATCTATATCAAAATGAGTTCCATTGCGTGTCCAGGAGAAGCTAAAATAATAAAAACAAAAAGAAATGTTTCATCTTCAGTTGCATTTTGCAGATTGTGTGGAGAGAAAGAACAAAAAAAAAAAATTTTAATAATACATGGTATTTGCTGTTTTCTCTTTAGCAGATAAAGTAAATTAACTGATAAAGTAATAGAGCACTTTTAATATAAGAAATCTGACAATACTTTAAGATAAAAAGCTTGGTTGAACTCGTTAACAGGAGCCATTTCAAAGGCAATATTTAAAAAAAAACATACATTAAAAGATTCTGAAGTTAATTTTGTATGGGAAAGAACTGATATTCTTTCTAATAAAGATGATATAGCAACATCTGCAAGAACTGATATTTCTAAAGCTGCATTAGCATTTCCATTATAAAACCTATTGTTGAATGGATTTAAAAACCTGCCTTTAAAACCTGCTCTGGGCTGAAATGTGTCATCTCAGGTCCCAGCAGGAGATCATTGCTTTTAATTGGTTTGGCCATTTCAAAGTTATGCAAGTGAATTAAAGCCTGTGTGGTGAGTTTGATTTCTTCTCTTTATTCTCATGCAAACAATCATGATACTTTAAATGAAATTTTGCAGTCTGTTAGCCCATGATTAACATGGGAAATTCATACTGGTGTTACTCAAAGTATGAGTTGTTTTGAAAAGTAGTCACTAAAACTAAAGGCTGCTAGAACTCTCAAAAAAAAAAACCCTAAGATTCATAGTCTGCAATTTATGCTATTGTAAATATCAATTTATTGCTTACCCTTTCATAGTGGTCAAAAGTACAGTTACAGACAGCTAAACAGAATCACAGAACCACAGA
>WAAB01016816.1:17696-46623 GCA_013389865.1 Piaya cayana | reverse complement strand
ATTCTGTGATTCTGTAATATAATAGTTTACTACAGTAAAGAAAAACGCAGCAATTTTATAGCTTGTGGAACATGAAGAATTTAATAGAAGGATGACTATGGTAATAAAGGTTGAGGAGAGTTAAGATGAATCTTGAAGATTTTTAGTGAAGGAGTCCTGTAGCTGGATGTATGAGGTCAGCCAGGGTTCTGTATTTATGGATTTGAGGAGCACGTAAAATGTCCCAGGGGTGGGAGAATGGCAGATGAGGTGACTCAGGGTAGGTTTACTGTCCCTGCGGAGTGTACTGCCAGAGATTCTTTTTGTTGCAGTTGCCTTAAAGTTGTCACAGGACAGGATTAGAAAATCCGTGGATGTATTCTTTCAGGCTAAGTCTTAAAGATACTGAGATGTCAGTGCTTTTCTGAGTAAGAAATTCAGGCCTTTCAAAAAGATTTTTTGTTCAGCTCTAGCTGATCAGTTGATCAAGTCATGGATAGTGTTGTAGTGTCTGGTGGTGTACTTGCTTTGGTGAGTAGCACAGAGGTACTGGAGAGTGTTGCGATTAATTGTCCTATAAATTTCTTGCTCCTGTTGTAGTTATGTGGCATTAGTTAATTCCATCTTTTTAATACTGCATAGTTCTGACAACTTGAATAGTAACAGGAAGAATTTATCTTATTAATTTATAATATATGATGATTTCTCTTTTGAGTTAGATTCATCCTTCAGATACCTAATCTATTATTTTCAATTAAGGAAAATCTTGAGATTTCCAAAATTCTCTCACATAAATGTATAGCATATTTGAAGTTACACTTTATTATCTGACTAATGAGGACAAATTCTTTGGGGAGAATGGCCTTGTTTCTTACATTAATTTTCACTTGTTACTTTTACTAGTAACTTGCCTGCTTCCTTTAGGTCATTGCTATTATAAATATACAATAACTACTGAAATTCTCTGTCTGACAACAAAAAAAGTCCTTCAGAGCTGATGTGGCAACTGATAGCTTATATACAGTGTCAGATGTGACTGGCTGAGCAATAAACAACACTTGGGACTACAAGCACTTTTGTGTATGGACATTAACTTTTTGGGGCAGAGCCATCCACTCAAAGTTGTGTGTGGGGGTTAATATAAAATTTCTCTTTCAAGAGCTATTGGCTTTCTTGCAATTATTATTTAGGCATCATAATCTGTCAAGTCAGCTCTGTGATGGCGAAAAGAAAACCTACAGTCTAACATTTTAGGCAATGAAATGTAAAAAAAAAANAATACAATTATTAACCTCATACCTTTAGGCAATTAAATGTAAAAAAAACCCCAAGTAATACTTGCCTCATTTAATTCTTCATGCTATGCTTTATAATTCTTCATGCTTCCTGCTTCAGAATTGTCACCTGATACTATTACTGTGTTTAATACCGAGTGATAAAACAACTGGGTGTAGTTGAATGTAAGCAGGTATGCAAAATAATCTTTTGGTATCAAACATATAAAAAGAGCTTTAGGAGCAGTACTGTTACTTCAAGAAAGAGATCTTACTTTCTGACTAATGCATAATTTTCAGAACATAATACTATGAAAGTGAAGCTTGACTTATTTTCAGAATAATCTTTCTTGTCTTAGTTTATCTTCTTTAGTTTATCACCAGAGGAAATAATCTGTGTGGGAGGAAGAAAAGATATTTTTACAAGTATATTTACTTCTCTTTCTTTTTTAGTCTTCTATCACATTATTAATTGTCATAGAAACATGGATTCAAATTTAATTTTGTTTTTTTGTAAGTTAATATGAAGATATTTGCTTAATTGATTTTAACTAAAACAAAGAAATTAAGCATAGTATTGAAGAGAAGGAATTTTGCTTCGCTAATACCATAAGTCTGCAAAATTGAAAGATCAGAAAGGGTCAGCGTAGTCTTCTTTAACTAGGTATTGTGGAATGACTTCCAGTTGTGTCATCGATAAGTAACTCTAGGAATAATTAATGGAAAAATTTGAAGATATTCAAAATATTATAATTTTCTTTGAGATACAAGCCTACTGCATGATTTAGGTGGCTTAAGTATATTTAGGTCTGTGTCCCACTTAAATAAGAAAAAACAGGAATTGAGACTCCAAATTTCACAGCCAAGCTGGGCCTCAAAGGAATTGTGAATCTGATAGTAGAAGCTGGTGTACAGTGCCAGCAGACACTAAGAATCATAAGCAAGAACCTACCACCCTGACTTTAAGAAAAATAATTTCTCCCAAATGTCTGTAAATTGAGAACCGAAAAGACCCACGTCAATGTAAAACACTAAGAAGTAAAACTAGATGATCTGTTAGGGAAAAGAGTCACTTTTGTATGCATGAGTCAAGAGTTGGTAAACTAGATGGGAAAGATGTAGTTTAAACACTGCAGGAGCATTGTGTATCTGTAAAACATTTAATGAAAATGAGGGAAAATACATTTCTGTGTCATAATGGCATGAATTTGTTGGCGTCTCCTCTGTGTTCTAGACCAGAAAATATTTTTAAGTTTTGATTCTTTGTTTTAAAGGAGGAAAACACTATCCACTAATTTTGATTATAAAATAAAATAAAAACTAAAAAAATAAAATAAAATTAGAAAATAAAATAAAATAAAATAAAAAGGGGAGGGGGGCTCATGTTTTTCTTAAAACATGCACTAGAAGAACCTTGTAGAACTCAGTTATATATGAAAAAGCTGAATCAGGTGGTGAGATTACCCTTCACCTTCTAAATAATTTGTTTAAAAGAAGAGAAGATGAATGCTTACTGTACAGGGATGATAGAGTTACTTTTTAAGACTCCTTTTTTTTTGCTGGTTTTTTTTTGGCGCAGTGGGACAGGCAGGAGAACCATAGTAGGTGCAAGTCTTTCTACTTGTTAGATATTCATGCTTGATGAAGCTTTGCCCTAAAAAATTCAGTTTCCTCAGTTAGATGCGTGTTAGATGCAGATAAGGAGATGTGACCTCCATATGAGTCTTATTTAATGTTACCAGAGAAATTGATGTTATTTTAATAAATAACCCATAATTAATATCAAATATTTTGTTACCACATAGAAGTAGAATGCAGATAAACTTACAGTGAACTACAACATACTGAGTTAACATTTCACTTGATGGAGTAACCTTGACATACCCTTTTCTCCTTTTTTTAAAAAGAAATTAAAGGATTAAAATATATGCAAATTGCACTTGTTTTCATGAAAGCATTGACTTTTCTAGTGACTTGGGGGCTTTACTTAGAGATGTGGGATTTTCAATTTTATTGAAGATAAGTCTTCAAAGAAGAATATAACTCTCAAGGGATAAATGAAATATATTACATCACCAAGCAAATTGTAAAAGTTTTTCTAGAGCACTGTCTCAAGAGGCTGTAGGGTATCAGAGGTCCAAAAGACTACTTTTGATTGACATTGGCACCATCTTCAGGCTTTTTACATGCGTAATCCAGGTGCTTAGTGCTTTAATGAAAGAAATGTTTTTATTATTTTTCAGAAGAGGGTTCCTAGTTTTGGGAAAACGGGTTTCATATTTTAAATCAGGGAGAATAAGCTCTACTTGAAAGAAATGGGTAGTCTTTTGAGTAAAGATAATGTTCATTTGCGCAATAAACTCATGATCCTTTTACAACACATTGAAAAGCCATTACAAATGAGTAACTCATATTCATCAGTCTAGATGTAGCCTGGCATGTCTCCCGTACTTTTTTTTTCCCCCCTTTTTGATATATTGTATGGGGATTTTTACACTGACAACGTCCCTGCAAGGAGAGTTTAATATGCCTGGTAGTTGTCAGTCTTGACAGGAATACTTTGTAAAGGTCTTCCACTAGAATGTGTTTTTTTGGAATGCTTATTTGAATAATGAAGTGGTTGCCCTCTAGATAAGGAGAAACTCTAACANATTTAATGAAAATGAGGGAAAATACATTTCTGTGTCATAATGGCATGAATTTGTTGGCGTCTCCTCTGTGTTCTAGACCAGAAAATATTTTTAAGTTTTGATTCTTTGTTTTAAAGGAGGAAAACACTATCCACTAATTTTGATTATATTTTACCCCAGAATTCACAATTGCAATAAAGATCCTGCGATACAACTATAAACTTCAGTGAAAAATAAATGGACAGTGTTCTCCATTGTTGTCTTCTTTCTGCTTGGTTTTTTACTTCTTTGAAAAACTAAAATCCAAAAACTCTTTGGGGATATGGGATGATGAGATCTGTACAATTTTGGATAAAATAGAAGGATGATATATTGTATTTATAATTAGCAGACCTTGCAAAGTAGCTATAGTAGTTGTAACACTGTCTTTCCCAAGGCTCTCTGCATGGCGCTCATTATCATTTTACAAAGCTAAATACTCAGTTATATAAAGGAATCATAGAATAACCAGGTTGGAAGAGATCCACTGGATCATTGAGTCCAACCAAAGGAGGTGAGGGGAGAGTAAAAGAAGCTAAAGAAAATTTATGCACCTCAATTTTTATTTTACAGAAAATTTGTTAAAAGTTAAATAAAAACTGGCAGCTGCAAGGTGAGCCCTGGAAGTCTAGATCTGTGTCATAGTTGAAATTAATTACTTTTTTAAAGCACTCGAAGCAAAGAACCACCTTTGTCATTTCCTGAAGACTTACATTTAAAATACTGTGTATAATATACTGCAGTTGACACTAATTCTCAAGAGAGAGAGAGCCTGAGTTCCTCGTTGCCATAATCCACGCAGCAGATACATTAGGCACTCAAGTGATCTGAAGGCTGCAAATAATTAGCAAAAAAAGACTTTAATTTATTAAAAGAACTAACATAAACTGTGCTTCTTCTTGGACATGAGCAAAAGCACTAAGGCAAAATGATCTTACCAATGGGAAAGCATTTCAGGAAAACTGAGGGTGCACTATTTCATTCAGCCAAGCCACAACTGAGATATACTGAGATAAAAAAAGAAAAAATATTTTTGCAAGAAAAGTTAGCTAAAAGGCTTATGGAAAAAAAAAAGTGAACTTTCCAGTAGTCTTTTCTGAGTAAATCTGTAAGCATTCAAGACAACTGAATATGTTCATTCTCATGAGGTTTCGTGTGGTGGTGGTCTTCATGAAACAATAAAGTTATAATTTATTGTCTTGGAATGTACTGAAAAAATAACTGGCAAACTTCTAAACAGTTGGAAAGAATTTGTTTCTTTTGTGCTGTATGGACTTAAAAGTATGTTTAATATTTTTCCATGAATTTACAAACACCGATATATATCATTACTTAGAAGGTAAAACCAAAATGGTGCTTAATCCTAAAAATGAATGTCTATTTACCTGCTACATTATTAACACTTTCTTGGTATACTTGCTCATCTGATTAAGGGACTGTTTCTGTTGATAGTTTTGGCAAGCCTGCGTCAATTTTGAACTGAATGTCTTAAGGATTTCCACAATGTAAGTGACAAAAAATATATAAGTAAAAAAATGAAGGCAATGTCTCTATGCTTAGAGAACTGGGTTTTGTTTCTTTGCTACTATTGCTTAACTTAACTGTTAAAATTTTAACAAAAATTGCTATTAGTCTAAATATTTTTCCTTGTTGATGTGTATTTGAGAAGGCTGGAAGGACTAATGAATAAAAAAATTGTCTAAAAATTTGTTTCCCACTCTAGCTTCCAGTCAGATTTATGAGCTGTAGAATGGCCCTTTTTTTAGCCCTGTAATCTGTAAAATATAATTGCTTTTTTCTTGTGCAGTAGGTGTATAATGAATGTTGTGGAGGTTAATATGAAGAAAAAAGGGTTATACATTCGGCTTATCTGTATCTTGTCCGATAGGACTACTTTTGCAGATAGGTTCTGTAACTTATCTTTTTAGGTGTCAAAAGTATGTGATTTTGGTTTTTTGGCACGATTGTTTTCTTACCTTAGAAAAACAGTGAACATTGAATGCAAGTGTTTGCCCTTTTCCTGATTTTTAAATCTGTGAATGATTTTCATACTGTGAATCTACTTATCTTTCTTTATTTTCTGTTCACTGTACAGAGTATTCTTCACAATTGTCCTTGAAGAATTTTTCTCCTTTGATGTCCTGTAATCTTTCTGTCCTGTTTGTTCATCATACTTACCTTTTTTCCTTAACCGGTTATGTGTAAACACACATGCAACTGCTATTCCCATGACGACAGTGCTAATCTCTCTTCTTCTGCCAGTTGAGGTGATGTGCAACATGGTATTCCCTACAACTTAGTTATGAAATCATCATACTATTAGTAAGGCAGAACGTTTTTACAATGATCTGTGCCTCCTGTGTCTTCTGAACTCGTGTCTTTTTTTCTGTGTAATTCAACAGATAATTTGGCAATTTGTCTTCATAGGACATCTTTTCCAATTTTTATTGCCTTTGCCACATTGTTCAACTTTTAGTGGGAGTGTTTACTTGTATTTCCCTCAAAAGTTTATCTAGCCATTATTTTAAGTTTCAGTCTCTTCTTATTTTTCCACTTTCTCGCTGAAACATTAGTACGTCCAGTGTTTATAGAGACCATGGTGATTCCATAAGCACACAACAGAGCATTTTTTGTTTAAAAAAAAAAATTGTATAATCTTCAGCATGTATCAGGGACCACGCAGCTTAGTAGCACTGATTGGAAAGAGATCCCTGCCATTACAACGGTTTATTTTTAAAATGCTTGCAAAGTCTGGAAAAGGAGTAGTCCACTGGATGCAGACTTTAACCATGTCTGACTTCAGAAGTAGTTCATAGTAGTTTATAACCACAGACATTATAATTTGAGGGTTATTATTTTCTGAAAAACCACTAACATTGCAGTATGTGGTTGCATTTCCTAGATAAAATTTAGTACTGCCACCTGATCCTTGTGTGGAAACAAAAGAATTTTCCTATAAAATTGCAAACCAACATATGGCTTTTTTTTTTTTTTTTAAATACGGACTGGAGTTCTCCAGTATATACAGTATGCTGGTTTTTTATGTCTATCTTCCAGCAGATCTATATATTATGATTATATGATTGTGATTCCTAGTGCATGGTTTAATACAATTTGCAGGATCTGGCACTTGTCTTTGTTGCATCTCATACAATTGACCTCAGCCCATTTATCCAGCCTATCCAGATCCTTCTCTACAGCCTTCCTATCCTCAAGCAGATCAACACTCCTGCCTACGTTAGTGTTGGACTTGACCCCAAACTTAGTGATCATGCACTTGATCCCCCCCATCCAGATTATGATAAAGATACTGAACAAAACTGGCCCCAATATGGAGTCCTGAGGAACAGCACTTGTGACTGGACACCAACTGAATTAAATTCCATTTACCACAATTCTCTGGGCACGGCCATGCAGACAGTTTTTTTACCCAGCAAAAAGTACACACATCCAAACCATGAGCAGCCAGTTTTCCCCAGAGAATTCTGTGGGAAACAGTGTCAAAGGCTTCACCAAAGTAAAGCTCTGTTAACTATATTCTCTTAAAATTAAACTTAGAATGTGATATGGCAATTGTTCTCACTCAAATTTTGAATCATCCACTGTGTAATCAGAAAATCTATATAAGACTAAATAAAACAGAGGGATTAAAGAACTGACAATAGCTATTCAACATAGTAGCTATTGCTCTTACCTTTAGGAATAGGTATTTGCTCTTTGAAATATTGGAGTTTTGGAATATCCCCTGGTTCATGATTATTAAATTTTTTCTGAACTGCTGGATGATGGGGATGTATAGAAAAGCTAATATTTATGCTATTGAGTGAGGCTTTGCAAAATAATGAGACACTTGACTGAATTCTTAAATCTTCCAATTTTTTAATAGATCAGGAAGTTAAGATCTCCTTATTATAAAATCCTTACTTCGTAAGTGTTATGACAAAGGGGAAATAACAAAGTTAAAGCACGTGTGTCTTTGGGAAGCTGGGACTTAGTTTTGGTGCAGTGACTTTGGTCCTGGAAGTTGTTTCCTGAGCTGATAGCTTTCGCAGGTAAGTTGTGCTAGAGATGAAAGAGGTTTGTTTTATAAGAAATGGTTCCTGGCTTTCTCTGTTGTGATGCATTTGTAGTACTGAATCAAATTTGATGTGGGGTAGTGCTAATTTGAGGGTGAGAAGGTATCCATTGTTACTTTTTACTGCTGTGTATGGAATGCTCCTGATAGTTCCCAAGGTTTGGACAAATTTATTGTTATTTGGACTCTGCTTGCGGTGATATTAGAACAGCCCTTACATAAGTTCTGAACAGCTGTGCAATATGGAGAAAAGGAGGCGGAGGGGCAACCTCATTGCTCTCTACAGCTTCCTGAAGAGGGAAAGTGGAGAGGAAGGTCCTGATATTTTCTCTCTGGGATCCAGTGACAGGACACATGGGAATGGCTCAAAGCTGAATCAGGGGAGGACATTAGAAAGCATATACTTAAATATAACGGTCTCTGAGAAGGGAGTGTGGTCATGATAAAATTTTAGTATGAAGGAAAGGGGTGACCTGTATTACATTTGTGGATTGCTTTTAGTATTTACACTTGTGTGTTTTCCTTTCAAAAAGGAAATTATCAAGGAAGCATTAATGGAGGAGCAAAAACGAAGTGAAAAGGCGATCGAAGAAGCAGTGAGAAGGACAAGAGAGGAACTGATGGAATATGTTAAAGAGCAGAAAAGGGTGAGTTACGAGTGGAATGGTTTCACTTCATGCAGTGAGAAATTGGTAAAGTTTGCTAATCCCGAAACCTATCCTAAAATACACAAGAAAACAGAATCAGGAGGTGTGTCTTCAGATTTGACACTCATTTTTTCACAAAAGTTGATAATATGATATATTTCTTCATATATATTTATACAATTTTAAGTTCATCACAAACTGAAAAGCAGAAATTAATACATTGGTTGAAACTGACAGTATTTCTTATTACAGTAACCTAATGATGGGGCAGAAATGCCATCTGTCACATTAAAATTGCGATCCGAGTTCAGTTCATTCAAAGCATTCCAGTGTCAGTAACAAATGTTATTTTATGTTCACAACTTAACTTTATTGGGCAATTTGAACGCACACGAAGGTCATTAACTTTTTCCTCTCAATACGTATTCTATGACAGATTGAAAATATATTGGTAATTTATTGAGCATGATTTATAACAATTCTACTGGTCCTGTTATGAAATGTTGTAATGTCCTGAAACTTGGCTTCAGGTATTCTATTAATGCTGTATACTTGCAATTTAATACTTGTGTATAAATGGTATAATATAACTTAAGATACTTTGATTCACATTTAGAAGGAGGGAAAAAAATAACATACTTCTCCTCTTTGAGGCTCTTCTAATGAATAAATAAACAACCCAAAAAGTAATTAAATCCACCTCTTTCATATGGCAATAGCATCCTGAGATCAAATTTCAGTTATTTCAGTATTCTCATTAAACAAAATCACTAAGCTTGAAAAATATTTAAAATGTTGTAAATAGAATCATAGAATGGTGCAGGTTGGAAGAGACTTCAAAGATCATTTGGTCCATACATAGTTCAACCCCTCTGCTATGGGCAAGGGCACCTACTAGATCAGATTCCACAAAGCCCTGTCCAACCTGGCCTTGAACACTTCCAGGAATAGGTCATCCACAGCCTCTCTGGACAACCACTGCCTCACCACCCTCATTTTAAATATTTTTTTCCTTATATCTAATATAAATCTATGTTCTTTTAGTTTATAGCAATTAACCCTTGTGCTGTCAGTACATGCCTTTGTAAAAAGTTCCTCTCGGGGGTTCTTGCAGACCCCCTTTAAGGAGTGGAAAGCTGCTGTAAGGACTTCCTGGAGCCTTCTCTTCTCCAGGCTGAACAACCTCAACTCTCTCAGCCTTTCCTCATAGGAGAGGTGCTCCAGCCCTTTGATTGTCTTTGTGGGCCTCCTCTGGACCCACTTCAACAGGCCCATGTCTTTCCTGTGCTGAAGGCTCCAGAGCTTGATGTAGTGCTCCAGGTGGGGGATCTCACAAGAGCAGAGGGGTATAATCACCTTCCATCGCCCTGCTGGCTGTGATTCTTTTGATGCAGCCCAGGATACAATTGGCCTTCTGGGCTGTGAGCGCATACTGTTAGCTTATATGAAGGAGGTAGAAATAACGTGTTTGACCTACTGTATTCCCTACTTCACAGTATTATGGGAAATAGGATTTAACTCCAGAAGTTTCACTCTGCTACTAGTTAATATTAGTACAGGATGAGCTCTTTTCCATCATACTCCATGTGGAGAATTTTATATTTGATAGTATCGTTCTTATTGACAATAACATTTAAACAAATGTCCACGGAAAACACGTTCTATAAGGATACTTGAGCTTATTTACATCTGAAGTTTGTCGTTTACAAAGGATAAGCTGTGGGTAAATTGGAAAGAGGTTTACTATTAAAATAGCTTGTATCATAAATAAATTGGTCAATGGGACCACTAGTGCAGATCATCTAGTTCATCTAATGCAGACTCTTCACTGCTGACAGCTGGATCACACCAGCTTGAATTGACAGTAACTTCCTGCAGGAGCTTCAATACCAACTAATCTGTCCTTAATGTCTTGGACTTCCATTTGTATCAGGAATGGAGACTTTCATATTCTTACCGCCCGCACTCACAGCTGGAACTCATTGCTGTTATTCTATTGTCTAAATGCTGTTAATCTGTCTCATCTTTGTGAACTTTCCACAAATCAGTAAAACAATGAAAGTGTTGTCTTCAAAGAAACAAAATCCTTTTTGGTTAATCCAGTAGGAGCGTAATTTCCATTAATTCCTTAGACTTTTTTGAATATCAAAATAATGCAGTCTACTTTTTTCCCTTATTGATCAGTTGACACACATTTCCATTCATTAGAAAAAACAATGTGTAAGGACAGTTAGCTTTTTCTGGCATAATATTTCTAAAGTCTGTCTCTATTTGAATTGAGAATGAAAGATTTTTTTAACTCCAAATCATCTGGCATAATAACTTGTCTATGATTACATAAGAGTCAGAGTAATTGGTCCTTGGTCAAAGTCTGCACCTGTCAGAGTAATAAATGCACTTTATGGACTGTGCTAAAAAGTAGCAGCTTTGGAAGGAATTCCTAGAAAGAACTCGGGGGAAAATGCCTTGCAGTCCTGACTGAGATTCAGGGATGTTTTTTTGTTTTTCCTTTTGAGTGATAAGGGGAGTCCCAGTTACACACTCTCAAAGTTAGTATATAATATAGATATTTCATTATTGTTTTGACAGTAAGTATGTAGAGTCCTTCAAACCATGGGGCATGGGCACATAAGTATTTGTACTTCATTAGCAGTGGTCAAATGCTTCAGGAGAAGACTCATAAACAGATTCTTATCCAGCTTATTTTGTGATAGTATAAAGTACATTTCATCATGTTAGATGTAGCGTGTACCAGTTTTCAGAGCAGTTTGAAACTTACTGAATTATTTATTTGAATAAGTCTCTATTTTAGTAAGTATATGATAGTTGTGATATCAGGTTAAGAAAATCAGTTGCATACTTGGTCTGTTATGTATTGCTATAATAATTTTAAAATATTAATAAGCATTTACAGTTGTATTTTTGCCTGTATTCTTAGACAAATTTCTGCAACAGTTCATAAAAGTAGGATCTGACAATCCCACAAATTTTGCAGGACCTCATAAATGTAGTCTAACATTTTATTGTACTACATTTAATAGTAAACATTTACCTTGAGTTGAAAAGAATTGAATAAGTCTCTTTAGAAATAGATTATTCTGATAAATATTGCAGGAATCATTGAAAGTAAACCATAGATATCTCACAGTTCTGAAACTTCAGATATATATTCTAACTAAGCTACTCCTAAAGTAGTGGTTGCTTTTGAGAGCTAAGATGCCATAAGACTTAAGTATTCAGACACTTAATCAACCACAAATCCAGTATATCGGCAACCTATGTACAGTTTGACAGTCATTTCATATATGGGAAATATGCATGGGATTATTTGAATTGGCAGAAAGTTACTTAGCTAAAAGCAAGTAATTGATCTTATTTTGTCTCTACACAACACTTTTCAACCATTTTCTTTCTTGATCAGTAATTGTGATGGTTTTGAGTTAAAACTCTCCCCAAACCCCTCACAGTAAATTGCAGCCCTTCCACCCCTCACCCCCCTGGGGAGAAAAGGTAGGAGGAAAGAAAGGCTGAGAATACTGAAACAAAGCAGGCTGAAACTAAGTGATTATATATATTGTATTAACACTAATATGCAACTAAAATACTACATATACAATAATCAGAGAATAAGTGCCCCCCAGAACATCCCCTACCCCGTAGGGAAGCAAACAGTGATTCCCGGAGAGAAGATAGGAAAACCCCCCTATCACAGAAGAAAATTAACAATCCAGAAAACAGATTATTTTAAGCTAACAAGAGAAAATAAATCATTACGCTCCTCAGATAGCAGAATCTCACTCGGCATTCCATGCCGCTCTGGAGTCCACAAGGCTTGCTGAGCTTGACTCCTCCAGCCCTCCCCAACGCACACCGGAGAGAAGAGAGAGACAAGATGGAACCAGATCCGGAAAAGGAAGTGCCCGACCCCCACAATGCACCCTGATTTACGTAGAAAAGATTGGATGGAATACCTGGGAATTGTAGTTTTTCCTCAGTCACAACCTGGCCACTCTGAAGGGGCCAAAATCAAACCATGACAGTAATCTTTCAGTGGGAATTCTTTAGACTGAGGAAACCAAATGCCCTGCCTTTGATCAAGTTCAGCATATCATCCAGGCTAGGATTGTCAAATGTTACTTTAGGGCATTTCTGAGAACATTTTTAGGAAAGAAAAAAAATAATAAGTGTCAAAAGCTTATAATTTGAGAGACTTTTTTAGATATGTTTTCCTGGAATATATTTGATGTCATGAAACATACGTTTCATGTCTAATATATTGTTAGACAGAGTAAAGGAGATTTACTTCGAAATAGAAGATAGCATCTCTGTCCAACTCTCTGAAACTGTGCTAGGGGAGATTAACGTAATTGTTGCTGTGAATTCAATATTTTTTATCCCTCTTTCAGGGGAAAAGTCGTAGAAAGATTAGGTGAATATTGGTATTATTCCAAGTTGTTCACTTGACTGCTCTCATCTCTTTTTGGTCAGCAGCTGCAGCAACACATAGAGCTTGCTGTAGTTATCCCTGTTGTTTTACTCTCCATGCTACTCATGCTGGGGATCCTACAAGCTATATAGCTGCCATGTGTTAACCATTCTTTTAGGTGGAAAATAATAAAGAATTTTTTTAGGGTATGAAATACCTCCCAGGAGGCAGTTTCAAAATTACTTTTATTGTAAGCTTTGTGCCACAAATGAAAAAAAATTACAATTTCTTTCTGAGATGGCCAAGTTGCACTGAAGGCAGCCTTACTCAGAGAAAAATACGCAGTGCTGTGTTGAGCTTTCCTTAGAAAGAAGGAGGGGCAGTAAAATTGTTCTGTTATGATAACAAGAGATGGACTCAAGGAGTATTTATGCCTGAAGGTTATCTTCTCCCTGCAGAGCAGTCACTGCTCTTCTGGGCTCCTAACTCAGGACATCAGATTGTTTAGATGTTACTAGCTTCAAGTTGCTGTGTAATACTGACTTAAGTGAATATATGTTTATTTGTCAGGGGAGACAAACAGAATATAGAGACCAGAATGCCACCCAGAGAGTTAAAACTGAGATTTAGCTCATCCTAGGATCTACCACTCCGTGTTGCACGAGAAACTTCAAGCATATCATAATCATACTTGCTTCTTTTCTGTATGTATCCCTCTATGCCAGTGGTTACCTCAAAGTAAACTAGATCTCACAACTCCTAAAATATCTCCTTTGTCAGTGAAGATGATGAACTGGGAAAGGAAGGATTTAACTGGTACCTTGTGCAACACTTATCCACTCATTTGGCTCACACTGAACTGAGGAAAGTAAGACAATTTACCTTCCACTATCCTGTTGTTCCTTCACTTGTGTTTAGTAAGTGAAAAGTAGGCGAACTGAGAGAACCAGCGCAGTGTTTCAAGTTGCTTTTACAAATGTGCTTCATTTTTATTCACCTTAGGGGTTACTTACAAGTAGATATTAAACTCTCAAATAGGAATGTGATTTTTCATGTTGACAGTGTCCTTTTAAACTGTCCAGAATCTGAGTAAGGCTGAAGTCAGTAAAAATAAAAACCAAAATATTTCCAGGTGTCTTAGAAATATTCTAATGATCAAAGCAGTGAATTGGTCACTACTGTACTTCAAACTAATATCTGTTTCCAATTACATGGTGTTAGAAAGATCAGGAAATTCTTTGCTCTGCTTCATATGTTTTTTAAACTTGGATAGTGTACAGGCAGCTTCTACATAATCTGCAAATGTCATTTGCCTTTTGTTAAAACCCTTGTATTGTTAATTCTTAGAATCACAGATATGTTAGGAAGTTTTGTGGGATGAAAGTCTACAAAAGTATTCTGTTGTCCAATTCCAGTATTTTTATTGTCAGTGTTAAAGATTGGAAGTTGTTTGTAAATCTCGTAGTTCAATGATTTACTGCCAGTTCATTGCTATTGAGTGCTTTAAATAAAAATATTCATTCAGTATGTTATATATTGCATGTTTTATAGCAGACAAAAATGCAGTACTCTAATACTGTGCCTATTATTTATGCGCTTTTTCATGTTTTTGACTATGAGCTGTGCAAATTAAAAATTTAATTCTTGTCATCGGCATACATGGGAGAAAACCAGTCACAAGAGAGGAAGTTTTCTACCAAATAAATCCTGTGCTGAATGGAGCATTTAAAGAAATTTTCTAAATAACAAAGATTTGCTTCATGAGATAAATACCAAGAGTAATCATTTCTTATATTTGTAGTTAGTGAACTATTACCCATGTAGCAAGCCAGCAAGTAAATTTTAGTTTTTCTTGTTTACATTTACATTCTTCTTCCTTCAGGAAAATTTTATACGTATTTTCTCAGAACAGAACTAATTACATTAGGCAGTCACATTTTGTCTGCTACATTGTACACAATTCTCATTGACTTTAAAGGGCATATTTTAGCCAACAGGGGAAAGCTGATGTTTTAGGACTTAGCTAATCATTTGAATGACAGACTTGGTTTTATGCAGCCCATTTTCCCCTGAAAGATAGAGACATGTGTCATAACTGCACTCCCATCCCAGTTTAAGGGAAAGAAGCTGGGAGCAAAGATATAACCACTGTAATGAACTTCACTCTACTACTGTGCATTCCCATATGATTTGTGCAGCTGTACTTTATAACTTTTAGAAGACCACATAACTAAACACTGTGTTTCTCTGACTAATATTTACCAAAATTTAAGTGCACGCTTCAGAACTGTGACTATCCAAATTAGATATTTTTTTAGTTTAGTATTTCATAGATAATTTTTTCCAGTATTATGGAAACTAAGGGCCTATTTCAACAACAGTATTCTGTTTACATTTAAGAATTGCTGGCAAGCTGATCTAAGACATGCCTGTCTTATTGTAAAGTGAAGAAAAAGCTGGCCAGTTTCTCTTCTGGCTTTGTATAGAAGCTGTTCCTTTAGTTTGGTAAGAATACAATTACTTTTTGAAATCAGAATTCCAGGACTACTTCCTGCTTCTCTGACCAGGTTTGCAGATTTGTCCAGGCAGCAGATGTGCAGGAGGTGACCTCTGTTGGGGCTTGGTACGTGCTAGGACAGTCAGTGTAAATATTTACTATGTAACTAGAAAAACTGGTAGTTCTTTATAGGAATTCTGTGTATTAGTATATAGATTTTTTTTCTGTTTTCTGAAAAAGACTTGTAATATTTGGAAAATACTAGTTTACCCTAATAACACACATTTATAGAGCATCAGTTTATATTGGGCTGTACCTTAGAGTGCAGGTCAGCAAGCCATATATTTGCCCAGTTTCAGTGGGATTATTCTGGAAAGAAACAGGTATATAATTATTATTTGAAGAGGGACTCATGCATTTCATTTTGTGCATGCATGCGTTGTAGTCACGATGCTTTTTGAAGTTAAGAAGAAGAGTGATGACATTACAGCCAATACAGCAGGAAATATCTATGACTAAGTCAGATTTATGCTGCTGGTTTCCTCCATGGGCTATTCATGTGTATCAGGGTTATTTTTAAAAACGTCTTAAAGTTGTGGAGTGTATTTTGTGTGTTTATTTTGTCTGATGAAAATTAGACATTTGTTTTACCCCTTTGAGTAGTCTTCTATCTAGGACACTGTTTTTTGGGGGATTCATAGTGGTACAAAATCCCATTTCAGTTTTCTTGAAATTCTTGAATGTGTTACATTTCATATTTACATACACTCAGATTTGATTTATCATGAATGCACTTCTGAAGCTAATTTCTCCCCTCCCCACTTTGATTTTGTAGAGCAACTGAAAAGCCTATAAAATCTATCTTGAAAGCACCTTTACCAATATAGAATGTGGGAGGTAATCTATATGACAATTACTGTAGCCCTTCATATCCATGTAGATATTTCCCCAAATATGTGAAGTAATAGATAATATCTTTATTGTATTCATTCAAATCAGAAATATACAAGTGGCTGGATGTTCTGCAAAGATATCTGCCTTCTCGACTCCCACTACCTGGCTATTATTGGAATAATAGATTTATAAAAGAGCGTGTAGTAGCAGTTCAGACTTGTTGTTTGATGGCACTGTACATACTCATTTTTATTGCTTGTAGGACAGAGAAAATTTAAATGACCTAGAGCTCTAGAGGAGTCTAGTATTGAGAAGTATCTAATATTTTCAAAACAAAACTCAAATATTCTATATATAAATAAACATCTAAACCAAAGGATCAATTACATGTTTTTTTAATGTTTCTCCGTGTGTACTGCCACATCACGTATTCTGAAATATAAGTAAGTTTGTTACAGAAAGGATAGTTCTATAAATAACGTTTCTGGAACTGCAAGTCTTACTTTTGCTGTTTAACATGGAGAATTTCCCCAATTAAAAAAAAATCATCTAACAGCGCAGAAAGGAATGTATAAAAAGAAAGCAGATTTCTTTACAAAAGCAATAAAGGAAACAGGCTAAGAGCAAAAAAAATCATAGAAGTGGAGGAGGGCATTGCATGTAGACAATTTATGTATTTAGTGTTCAGATTTCAGGTCTTGACTTCAGAAACTGAAACATTTCATTTTATTAAAAGAAAAAAGAAAATAAGGCTTTTTTTAATGATAGTGTCTGTTTAGGGTAGAGATGTGCTGAAGAACATACAAAGTCTCTGAAGTCAAATATAAATGACTGGATATTGTTATGGTTATGTCAAACATTATCTTGTTTTAAATTTGTGCCTTACACTTCTGTTGCAAAAAGTAGCTTAATCTGTGCATTGGGGTTACTGTATATGGCTTTTAATTTCTAATTATGGGTTTATTCAGAAAAGCAGGACAGTGCCTGTATTACTTAAAATTTATTTATTTATTTTGGTGACTTTATTATGTAAGATTTCTATACCTTTGGTGTTCCTTTTAACTATGAAAGAAGTTAATATAAGTATTTGCAATTCTGATTTTCAATTTTAGCTTTGTTTAGATTCAGGACCAAAGAATTAAGCAAAGTTAATTCACTTTTATTAGTAAAGTAAACTAAATGGAAAAACGTCATGGAAGGACTTAAAACTGAAAAGAAATGATGGTATTTCTGGTGATACTAACCAAATACCTTACATAAAAATCACTCTCAAAATAATCTTTAGAGACATTAAGTATAAATGCCCACTCACTCTTCATTTGTAGATTAGAATTTCAGATATCCTTACCTCTTATTTCATTTCAGACTCCCTGGGGAAGAGTGGGTCTTCCTTATACTGACACAGGCCAGAGTTTTTTAGGGAGTTTTCTAAGGACTAAGCTATTTTTGGAAGTAACAGTCAGCAGTTAAATAGTAATTTCAGATAGTGATGATGGTAAGATTTTTTGACAAGACGATTCAAACTTTTTCAGAAAGAGATATGGAGAAAGGTGCCCGTCTACAAGGCTCATAATTCCTTAGTATTTTAATGAAAATTTTGTGATTAAAACTAATAACTTGCATTAAGTCATTCAAGTTAAAGACTGCAAAACAATGCTTAAATTTAAGTGTAAACATTTTCACTGTTGAGAAGAGGTAGCAAATTCCTTTGGGTTTAAATTGTCTGAGGGACTGTCTGTAATTCACTTCTAAAGGCTGGACGTATAAGATATGTGTGCCTCTACATAGTTGTTCTGTTATTCATCCATCAAAATCATCATTGAAGATGGTCAACAAAGTTTTTCTTAAACAAATCAGACTAAAAGTTCTCCCTTCATGTATTTTAGTGCTGCAGTTACCTCTTTACAATCCTGGAAAATATTGCTCAGTATATTGAGTAGAAATCTAGAGTGTGTCATAATCTCATATTCTTCAAGTGACCAGTGTAGATTAGCATTGGAACATTTCCTAATGCATCCGCTTGCATGTCCTGGCACACTCTTTCCTCTGTTTCCTTGATAAATCAATGAATTCGTATTCATCAAATTTCCCATTTCTCCAATGGCAGGTAAACTATCTTTAATCACTGCTTTGAGTCACATTTATAGTCGACTCTTTGAGTCGGCTTAATTTGCAACCCAGATTCCTGTCTGGGAGAAGTGTGTTAGAGCAGTGGTTATATAAGATGTTCCATATATCCCACATAGATTCAAACTGCCGTTTTTCCCACACGGGATATGTGCCATTTGACATTATAGAAGCTGAGGTAGGATAGGGAGGGCTGACTTCATTCTTTCTGGGCAAGAGATCCTGATTCCTTACCTAGGACAGAAAATACATTGTACATTTTATGTCCTACGCTCAATCCATCAATGCTGTGACGTTACAGGAGGCTTCTGCTGGCATAGCACACTGTTATCTTGAAGGTAGTGTGTTTAGATATAGAAGGTGGGGAAAAAAAGAGGCAAAGAGATCCTCCTATGAAACTTTTCGGTATCAGGGTTATGATAATTGCCTGTCTTATCACTGTGAATAGGAAGGGCCCTTCGTAAAACACTTGTGTTACAGATAGGTGATTTTCAGTTATTGATCCATTCCTATTAAGTGATTTGCCAAATCATGCATCACAACCGGAGAATTGTTTTTTGAGCTCCTGAAGGTACAAATGCCCTTCAGTGTTATCCAGTTATTATCAGAATTTTGATTTGTGTTATTGTTTTGCAAATGTGCTTAATTTCAAGGATCAAGAATAGCTTTCTTTTGGAGGTTTGTTATTTGAAGGCAAATGCAAGAGAGGGAGGTTATTAAAATTGGTTTCTTTTAAGTCATTAATCTCAAAAGTGATTTATTTTTTTTAATACTTGCTATATTTTAATATGACTTTGAACAAAATAGGGTGTCATTACCATTCTTGTTCCTGAATGTTTGGCTTGGCATTTGATGCAAGGCCTCAATTGCAGGCTGAAGTGCCAGCAACCGAAGCTGAAAACAGGACTGCGGTGGGCAAACTCAAGATTTAATTTCAGCAAGAGTGTTTATATTTTCCCTGGGGCCACATTAATGAGAGTCCAAACCCTAAATGTTACCACCAACACATTTTAACAGACCAGTTTCCCAGTTTTTAAAGTGTGGTGTCACCTTGAGTATTTTTCTTTTAACTTCTTCCCCTTCTTCTGCATTTAAAAGAAAAGCAATAAAGCTATATCATTTTTGGCTAAATTCAGTGTCGTGTTTGGGCAACACAAAGTTTTGTGTAGTGCAACAAAGTCACATTTAAAAACATTTAATCCTATCTTCTATTTCTCTATCAACTATTTTAACAATTCAACTTTAAGTTACCGATGCGAAATTTCATGTTCCTACAGAACACATCACAATCTGGTATATGCATAGGGGTTGTAGGGGTCCACATATTGATGTCCTGAATCAGCCTGATGTCAGAACATCTGTGCTTTGCCTAGGATGAACTTGTGACCATCAGGTCAGTGCCAAGAGAGACACTGGTGGTGGGGTCACTGAGAGTTCCTTAGCTCAGTTTCCTGTTCCTTGAGCTGGCCCTGTTTTGTGGCTTTAATAGGATTAAAGAAACATTTACATTGAGGCTTTAGGAGCATTTTCACACTGCTCCTTTACCCAACTCAAAGAGCAGCATAAATCCAAAGAATTAAGGAAGGGATTTATGGCAAGTTGTAGTGTAAGATGAGTTGGTGCACCTGGCTCTCCTTTTTATTCTTTGTGCATAAGACCTCCTGAAGCAGAGTACTGCATGTGATACAGAAATGAGCTTGGATTTTTTTCCTGAATTTTTAAGTCTCTCTAAGCTTTGAAATTATTTTTTTCAAAATATTAAAAACAAATTTTAGTAGGAGGAATATTTTGATCTATAGATCATATTAGATATTTTTCTTCAGGGAGGGTCTGATGGCATTTTTCTGCCACATTTCAATACTGAAACATCATGCATTTAAGAGAACTTTAAAGTTCCTGGAAATTTAAAAATGGAAAGGAGGAAAAATACAATTCTCTTCTACTTACTTAGGTTCATTAAAATCCAGAGGAAATTGTTAAATAACCAAAAATATAATTTTCAAATTCCTCGAGTGATCATTTATGCTGATAAAAGCCGTTTAGTTTTTTGCAATTACATTAGGGTAAAAATTACACAGCTTAAATTTCTTTAATTAATTTAACACCATTTCTTAGAGTCCTTTGTGCCTCACTGTATAAATCAACAAAGACTGAGATTATGCCTGTACTCTTCAGTCAAGTAAGATTCCAGTTGAAAATGGAATCAAGTGGTGTTACTGCTGAGAAAATATTGTACTGTCAAAGCTAAAAATGGATTAATTATAAAGTTCTACAGTGAGATGACTGGTTACTACCCTATTTTGAAACTACTCATGTGATTCAGATGTGGTTTTAATCCAATAAATATTATAATTACTGTGAGAGTTATATCAACTTTAGATTTGGCTTGCAATCACATAGTAATTCGATTTCTTCTATGGATATAGACTTTTCACGTTAATAGAGGTTTGCAGTATACACTGTACAAATTTCACCCAGGTGTATCCGTCAGGAGATCATGATGATGTTTTTCACACCATTAGGCAATTAAGCAGTGCCTGAGGTCCAGTGAAATGCAACATCTGTCATCCAGGGTCCCTCTATTCTGCAAATATTTGATAAGGAGACAGAATTCTATATTTCTGTTGTCCATTAGGAAGGCTGCATGTGACAGGAGGAAGTGACACGCCCTTATATACCTCCTGTCTCCTGTAAGTGAGGATCTCCTGTATTCCTCATTCATCCTTCAGTGTTCAATAATTGAATAGTATTTTACATTGTGCTTCTGGGAATCCAAGCATTATGACTGAGTAATTTGTTTTGAGATTGGTTAGTTTGCATTTGTACAATTTTCTCATGATCTGTTTTGAGATTAAGTAGATAAAAAAATTTGAAGTTCTTAATTAGGTGTGTGGTATTGGTCTTTTTTAATGCAATTTGGGGCTCTTGTCCATAGGCATTTTCATGAGAGCTTTATATTGACTAAGAGAAGCTAATTTAAAAAAAAAAAAAACCAACCAGAAACAACTATGTATCCTTGTGTCTGAATGAAAATGAATACCTTTGTTTTAGCATCTTAATGAGAAAATTATGTCAGCTGAATTTTGGAGATTTGTGTGTTTGTTTATATTTCACATTATTGTATTATATATTGTATAATATATATAAATTATATGATATATAATTAAATATTTTACTAGACTGAATAAGTGAATGCTTTGTGGAGAAGGACTTGGTGAAGATTTTGTCAGCCTTATTAAAATAAAATCATTATTAATTGCTGTCTTTTTCTTTTAAATTCATCTATATGCTTGTAATCAATGTTGTATTCCAATGATTGCTATTTCACTGATATTTCTTACTTTAGAATATTTTAGTAGGTATAATTAGGTATTTTGGTTACCTAACAGCAGTAGTTACACATTTTCTTTTTTAGGTTAGTGTAAGCACATTAGTTTGTACTATATGCAGGTTTTAATCAGTTTAATATGGTCAACTTGGATTAGTTAAAACTAAGAAAATCATCTGCAATTTTATTTTCTTAGTACCAGGTTAACTTCTTGGATGTTATAAGTCTCTGTTGTACCATTCTCTTGACACTAAAGGGATCCTAAAGAGTCTTAGTTAATGATGGACGTGCTCCACAGAGGCATTTTGTCAAGCATCTACAAAGTTGTCCAAGTGCAAAAAGAGAAGAAGCAATTGTTCCACTCTGGTTGACTTCATTGTGAGTTCTCGGTGCAGAAACCAGAAGTGGATCAAGGTCTCTTCCATCCTAGATTTCTGTGATACCATTTTAATTACATTAAAATTGAGCCTTAAAGAGACAATAACAGAATATAGAAGACCCTTTTATCCATTGTGTTTCCATTATGTTGAAGAACAGTCTTGTGACCTCTGGATTTGTGGGATCCAGAACTCACACACATCTTAATTAAAACAACAGAAGAAACAAACGAAACCCCACACTTGTGCTACGTAGAATTTTTCTGTCCATGTACCAGGATAGAAGTCTACATAAATCACAAGGCATTACTTACCATTGTATTGGCTGTACAGTTTTGAAAGGGAATTAATTTTATCTTTTGTTCAGTCCACAAATGATAATGTGCATAAGGATTGCTTATTCTGTTCCTAAATGTGTTTTGCTACTGTTGAGGAATATTCAGAATTCAGTGTTTGTTTGAGCTTTTTATACTGCAGCTCATTTACATCAGAGTCATTTAGTGTGGATGTATTTCAACTTCAGTAGTTTTATCTGCATACTTTTTTCCTTGAGCTTTTTAGCTGGGGAATTATTGGGAATATTTTAGAACTGGTTATATGCAGAAATTTTCAAGCTACTTTTGTCACTAATCTTGCACCTTCTTTGCTCCATTTTTCAGGTATGACTTTTTCTGTTACTATTTTTACCCTTCTGCTGAAGCTTGATTGAAAAAAGTTTATGGAAAAGTTGGTTTTACCATGTCTTTTCATGAATCTTTCCTGTGATTATTTCCTGCAATTGGATACATGCAGCAAAGCCTGTGGGATCAAAATTTGAGACTTAATCAAGTTGCCTGTGAAGCTAGAGAAACATAGAGTAAATTTTCTTACCTACAGCAATAGAAAGATTAGATAGATGAAGCAACTCGATGTGGTTTCCTGATTACTTTTTGTATTCAAGTCAGCATGAATAATAAAAAGACTAAGTAGTCTTTACCCATGTTTTAGTAGTTTAGCAAGGTGCTTCAGAGGCATAAATATACGTATATATAGTTAATATGTATATATGTTATTTTTCTGTTTTGGCTGCAGACTGCTGACTCATATTATTTAGTTAAGGGTATTTTTCTCTCCCTTGCTCCCCCTTCTTCCCAGCTTAGGAATGGTATCTTGTCTTTTTTTTTTTTAATAGTTTAAAATATTCTATTCTATTCTATGTTCTTGATGCTTTCATTTCACTCCAAAGCCTTAATACAAATCTGCATCTGGAAAAGAAGCAGAATAGCTAGTCTAGTACCCAAAGGAAACTGCTTTGGGGATTGTACTATACACATGTCGTTGAGAAGTCTGTGCTTGCTGGCAGTTGCAGAAGTAATTCGGAGCTGTGTAGAGCAAAAAAAGCCTGCAGATTATTATATTCTACTGGTGACATTTTTTCTTCTTCCTTTAGAATCTTTTGCTTGTGATGTTATAAGTGATGACCTGCTAAGAGCCATGGATACTCAATCTGTGTATGCTTTGGAACAAGGAGTTCTTGTCTTTGATGACATTATTGTAGCTGCAGCTTTATGAAGTGCTTCTCCAGTAACTTGTCCTGAATGTTGCTGCAATAGTTTGGCTTCAAATTCCAAACTGAGGCTTTCGGTAAAATGTGTTTGTCAGTAAAAAGCATTAGCAAAAGTGGCAGTCCTCTCAGTAATGAAGAGTTCCGGTAGTAAGCATAATCTCAAATATCTGAACAGTAGCAAGTTAATTTTCAGAATCTTAATGCTTAATTACTTACTTTAATGCATACATATATTGCTTACCATGGTCTTAGGCCTAAATTTATCACAGATTCACTGGAGGCTGCTTTTTCCTTGTCGAATTTCTTTAATGTGAATCCATTAACTTTAATCTACAATGGTAATTTTAGAAAGATAAGTGTATTTTGTATGATATAATCTTTGCCTGTGCCTTCAGGTACAGACTGTTTCATCTTGTCACATCCTATAATTAAAGTTCCATGAAAACTGAAAACCTGACTGTTAAATGCAAGTATTCCTCAAAACTAAGAGGTAGGATTTTCTTCTCATGCTACTTAAGTATGTACCAAACTCCAGTGTGTTATTAGGGGACACTGCTTTAGACATAACTAGAGGCATAAAGTATCACAATTCTCCAGGAAGCTCCAGGTGATCATGATGTAAGTCTAGTCTCCTTGACACTTCAGTACAATAATTATTGTCTGACTCCTTATGCTATTTTAGTTTAAGCTCTGTATGTAACAAGGTTTTTCACCTCCCAGTATTGCACAGTGATTGCTCATGATGTGTATTATTAACCATCTGTTATATTTCTTCTTAGAGGCGAGGAAATTGTACTCCTAGTGAATCTTTTGTTAATGGAGAATCGCATTAGATATAGTTAGAAAGCACTTATGGCAATGGAATTGCACTTGTACAACTGGATTTACCCTGGTTGACCAGTCATGCACATTTTTAGGGTAGTTTTTTTCAGTTTGAGTCCACTGCAAACAAATAAGATGCAATGATTATTTCTATTTTAAATACTTACTCCCTCACAGTATAAAATACATTCTCAGAGTAATGAGAAATATTGTTCTTGTTACTGTCTTTATCTGCTGTTTGCTTTTCAGTTAGAGTTAATCCAGTCCTGTAGATACCATCTTTGTACTGCAAGGCAATTCTGTGGGTATGACTCAACATGAGCCTATCAGATAACTTTATTTTTAACTTGGTTGGATAACAATAGCACTTCATTTACATAGGAAATTTGCTGTTGCTTTTAACTAAACGTATTTACCCCAAATTAATTTGGGACATGTATATGTACTGACAAATAAAGCAGGTCTTCGGTTTTATTCAATTTCAGCACCTAGCCCTGCCACTCAAAGCATAGTCTGATAGTCTTCAGGCACTTTCCTAGAGGGTTTGTGGTTATGAAGCTCCACAGAAGCCCTATGTAATCTCTGCCAAGTCATTTGTAGCCATATTAAAACAGCATCTGATGGTGCCCATGACTAACTTGAAAACAATTCAAGATTAAAAAAACTGTTAAGCACTTTTACCCTCTATGAGGGCTCATGATCTGACAAGCCTGGGTAGAAAGTAGTCTGAGGCACTTACAAATCCATTTATATATATGTGTATAGATATAGTTCCTTTTTCCACATCACAGGAAGTGATCTGATGAATTTGGCCCTTCATTACATTGCGATTAATCTTCTACTTGGTGCTTGTTTTGTGAGGACTGTAAGCTACCGTATATTAAAAGCTATACAGACACTTGCCAGAACACTGCTGATTCCACAGTGGGTAGAATCAGATCGTGCTCAAGGTAGACTTGTAGTGTAGATTCATTCACATGTCTCCATCTGTAAAACAGTAATTACAGCATGTACAAAAGTATAATGAGATTTAAGGGGCTGGGTATTAACAGGGCTAAATAAAAGTATTTTTAATAAATAAAGGATGATCAGTATCTCTGGAATTTGTGTCTATCTCAAGTAATTTATTGCTCTTACTTTCTTGTTCTCACAACCAGTAGAAAATATTTTGCCCAGAGGAAAATATGAATTAGACCTGTGTGGCATAACATGTGGGAAGTTGGGTTTATTTGAAGTCAGCCCAGTCTTAAGCCAGTGTTACTCAACCTGTAGTCTATAAAACATTAGAAGCAATATGCAAAGTAATTCCCAGT
Source organism: Piaya cayana (assembly GCA_013389865.1). Lineage (NCBI taxonomy): Eukaryota > Metazoa > Chordata > Aves > Cuculiformes > Coccyzidae > Piaya > Piaya cayana. The sequence goes on along the minus strand of WAAB01016816.1, from coordinate 20,649 downwards.
TCTTCTTTTTTATTGATTCAAATAAATACTTTGTTTAGGTACCAAATTTATTTGGTTTGTTATTGAATTTAGTAGTGGAACTGATCTTTGCTCTCCTAATTTTTAAGTAGTCTATTACTTTACAATCATTAAACAAGCAAAAGAAACAAGTTAGTGGGGTAGGTGAGGGATTTTTTGTTAGAAAGTGAAGCTGGATGTATTGACACTGAAGATAGTATGTGTTTTAGTAAAGGTTTCCTCATAAGGAGAAACCAGAAATGGCTGAGTTCACTTTGTTTCAATGCCTATAAATAAAAGTTAATTTACCAGCTTCACAATTCCCTTTTGTTTTCATCTCTGCATTATAAATTCCTGTGTTCTTGGAAAGAACAGCCAAATAGTGTGCATATCGATAGTTGCACAGTGGAATGTCACTTCTCAACAGGGAGGAGGAAAAGAAAGATTAGTATTAAAAAATTTGACCTTATATTTAATCAGCATTTTCCACACATCAGACAGTAAGCCGTAAGAAAGACACTTGTTTTCTACAAGTTTGCAAAAGCTTTTGATTTAAAACCTTTAAAAAATCAATGAGATTTCTGCAGATTATGCATGGATAACTTTACTAGTAGGAGAGGTGTGGTCAAAGTTTAATCTGCATCCTGAAGTCCGCAGCTTCAGGGCCTCAGTGTGCAAGATTGTATACACAAGTGCCTTTCATTGTATGAGATATTTAGATGCTTAAGTACTGTTTGCATATATTTCTCTGTTTGTCATAAGTTTATTAAATCCGATTGCTAGACCAGTCTGCAATTGCAGCAATTATGTAACTCTGTATATTTAGTATGTGGCAATAGTCCATAAATAATGTGGTCAAGGCCTCCTATTAAGTAGGTAAGTCACCCTAGAGGTGGCTTGTGTGTTTGTATGGGTAAATAATTCCATTATTGGTTTTGTGGGTTTAGATAATGCCCGTTTTTCTCCATCTACAGTGGTCTGAGAGGGTGTTGCAACCACTTTCAGTTCATTTATGCTCTCAACTGTATTTCATTGACTGAAAGTTAATTTCTTTCTCTTATTTACGTGAAGTTAATATTTTCTTACATTCCTGTGTCCAGCTGGGAGATAGTGGAGATTCTGGGAGGGTTGACAAGGTGTTTTCCCACCGCCTTCAGCAGACTAGGCAAATCTGTTTTAAAGATGTGTCCAACATATGGTATTATTTTAACGGTTTCACTGATCAAGTTCAGAGCATAAAATCCTTAAGGTTTAGAAGTTGCAGAATTATTTATTTAAGGAGAAAGAAACATTTTCACATGGCAATATAATTTATTAAACATCACTCTTTCCTTGAGGTTCACTCTTGAGCACCGATGGCTTTCTAATGTGTAGCAGATACTGTATAAATTACAGCCATGAAGAACCTTGTTTTTATAGCTTTAGTAAGTGTTATCATAGAAATTCACAGGTGGACAGACAAAAATGTCCTGTTCTGGGATTAACTTTAAAATAAGAACTGTTACACATATGTACCATATGGATTTGTTTTCTTTCTCATCCATATATAACTAAGAGGAAGTAATTCATTGTTTCTTCATCTAAGTCTCAGATTTGCAGGTTCATCAAGGTAATAATTTTTTTATATGGTCTGTTTAATGTGCTGGGGAATTTTTTAAAGCCTTCTGTTGAATCTGTGGGGAGTTCATGTTAGTGCACTGGGAAAGAGTTCTGAGCCTGTAGTTTTACTAGAAAATATAAACGCATAGCTGAACTTCTGCAACTACAGAATTTTTCAGAATCATGTCAGCCTCATTCACTAGTGTGGTTTAGTTGAGGGGGGTGGTGGGAACAACGAGACGTATACATCATAAAATGTACCAAACAAACCCCTCATCTTTGGCTCTTTCTCAAGCAGTGCTGTCTGCCAATCAAAATACAAGAAGATTTTATGCATCTGTAATTAGACTGTTACGTTCTGCTGAATGCTGGGATTGTTAGCCAATATCCAGTATAGCATATGTACAGAATCCTAACACTAAGTTGCAGTAGTCCATTTCAGTTGATTATTGCACACCATGAATAAAGGCAAGAAGAGCCTGAAAAAGCAAGATTTTAGTAATACAAGAAGAATGCATAGTTTTTCAGGAATAATTTTTCCCTAAAAATATTTAGAAGCTACCTATGGATTCAAAATGCAGTCATTTATTACACTTAATTTTTGAACATGTGTGGTCTTTATTAATGTTGTATTTTATAATGCAGACTGATGCTAAAATGCTTTAAAGAAAGTATTATATATGTATTATATATTTTTTTATATATTTATATACTTACTATATATATTTAGAGATGTACATATAATTAGGCAAAGTAGAAATAACTAAACATGAATTCAATTGCAACATGAATGCTCGACTCTAAGGAAGCAGTTATGTTACATCTGGATTAACTGTTCCATGAACAACCCAGTATATTTTTAACAATTTACTCACTATAGCTTTGTGGAATGAGTCCCTGCACAGGGGAAGAGTGCCACTGGCAGAATTTTTTATTAAATTATTTACGTGCATGAACAAATCAAGACTGATAATAGTTCTTCCTTATACTTAACTAAAGTATGTTTCTGATTCCATTGATTTCAAAAGGACTTTGTTTTTTTCCTCCAGTCCTTAACTATTAAGTACATAAATATTTATAAAAGCAGTCTTTCATCATCAATGCTTTTGACTACTATTCTGTTCTCCATGGACACATCCATCTAAGTGTTGATCGAACAGTGCTAAATTAGAATTATAAAGCATAGAATAAAAATAAAATTTATTCAAGAGTTTTCATGGAAGAATGTAAGTTGATTTTATTGTTAGTTTAGGCTTATATTAGTTTTCTGTAAAAGTGAGGACATTTATCAAAAGGTGAGGAAATTATTAAAAAATGATAATTTGAAGCGCATTTATCATGATTCTTTAAATTTACT
>WAAB01016816.1:0-17670 GCA_013389865.1 Piaya cayana | reverse complement strand
AGGGGGGTGGTGGGAACAACGAGACGTATACATCATAAAATGTACCAAACAAACCCCTCATCTTTGGCTCTTTCTCAAGCAGTGCTGTCTGCCAATCAAAATACAAGAAGATTTTATGCATCTGTAATTAGACTGTTATGTTCTGCTGAATGCTGGGATTGTTAGCCAATATCCAGTATAGCATATGTACAGAATCCTAACACTAAGTTGCAGTAGTCCATTTCAGTTGATTATTGCACACCATGAATAAAGGCAAGAAGAGCCTGAAAAAGCAAGATTTTAGTAATACAAGAAGAATGCATAGTTTTTCAGGAATAATTTTTCCCTAAAAATATTTAGAAGCTACCTATGGATTCAAAATGCAGTCATTTATTACACTTAATTTTTGAACATGTGTGGTCTTTATTAATGTTGTATTTTATAATGCAGACTGATGCTAAAATGCTTTAAAGAAAGTATTATATATGTATTATATATTTTTTTATATATTTATATACTTACTATATATATTTAGAGATGTACATATAATTAGGCAAAGTAGAAATAACTAAACATGAATTCAATTGCAACATGAATGCTCGACTCTAAGGAAGCAGTTATGTTACATCTGGATTAACTGTTCCATGAACAACCCAGTATATTTTTAACAATTTACTCACTATAGCTTTGTGGAATGAGTCCCTGCACAGGGGAAGAGTGCCACTGGCAGAATTTTTTAGTAAATTATTTACGTGCATGAACAAATCAAGACTGATAATAGTTCTTCCTTATACTTAACTAAAGTATGTTTCTGATTCCATTGATTTCAAAAGGACTTTGTTTTTTTCCTCCGGTCCTTAACTATTAAGTACATAAATATTTATAAAAGCAGTCTTTCATCATCAATGCTTTTGACTACTATTCTGTTCTCCATGGACACATCCATCTAAGTGTTGATCGAACAGTGCTAAATTAGAATTATAAAGCATAGAATAAAAATAAAATTTATTCAAGAGTTTTCATGGAAGAATGTAAGTTGATTTTATTGTTAGTTTAGGCTTATATTAGTTTTCTGTAAAAGTGAGGACATTTATCAAAAGGTGAGGAAATTATTAAAAAATGATAATTTGAAGCGCATTTATCATGATTCTTTAAATTTACTGGTTTTTTTCAAAAAAAAAAGTTCTTTAACTAGTAAATGCTCATAATACAGAACTATGTAGAAAAAGTAAGAAGTAGAAATTAGTTTTAGTTGGTTTGCAAACAGCAAGCACAGAAAGCTTATTTATTTATTTATGAATAATGACTACACACAGAAAAATGAAAACTAAATAGAATAAGATAAACTCTGACAAATGATAAAATTGTGATTGCTTTTACCTAGAATGTTTAAATGTCTCCTTTCTAGGGACAGGAAATATGTTTGATTACTCATATTACTCATCCTTTTTAAAATATGGACTTATGACATTATGACATGTATAAGTAATTACTTGTGGTTAATCAATATTCAAATTCAAAGAATTACCTTGGCAATTAGTCCTATGCAGCAGCTAACAAGCAGCTACTTATAAAACGACTAAATAAATGAAAAGCCTTTATAGCAGCCTCACTAACATACTCCTGCCAAACTCAGTCTTCAGAACACATTCTCTTACGCATCAATCTTTATGTTTTCAATTCTTCAAAACATTCATTTTGCTTTTGGAACTTCTTGTCTTTGCATGAACATGATTTTCTTTGAGTGACAAGCATTTGAAGTCTTCCCCCTCTTTATGGATGAATACAAGCCTATAATATTGTGCCAGAACGTTTTCTTGATGCGCTGCTTTACCTGAGTTTCATAAGAAATCAGCCAACTCGAAAGCTGATTTCTGATTTTACAATCTTGTAAGGAAACTGCTGAGCTTCATTGAATTATAATGGCGTGATTGTTTTTTTTATTTATTTTACAGTGTACGCGTATGTGATCAACTATGAAAAATAGTGATATAAGTAAAATCAAAACCTTTTGACTCAACATCTTTGATCTTTTTTTCATCTTGTTCAATGTATTTGTTGCATCTTATGATAGAAAGAAGGTTGCAACTTGTACTCATGTTAGCGTTATATAGCCAGAATAGCGAGATGAACTGCATTTGAATACATTAAGCATCAGACTAGCCTTTGAAGTAGAGGTAAATTGTTCAAGATACATTTATATAAATGTAGCTACCATTTTCAACAGCTACAAATATATTTTATATTGGAAAACAGTATTGTCTGGGAAATAGTTTTGAATAATACACTTTTAAACATATTAATGTTTATACAAAAATAAAGAAGAAGAGCCGTATGTAACATTAATTTTGCTTTCTTCACTTTTCTGGATGAACTTCAGGCTACAGTGAGATTAGTAATGAAACATTACTTCTACTGAGATCATAATATCATCCTTAAATCATATGTGCTAAAACTAAAATTATATTTTTCCATAAGGTATTTTATTAGTTACTAGTAATGGATAATATAATTCCGGCATATTGTAGTTATTTGTAGAGTTCTGGCTGTTTCTTTTCTAGCATTTTGAAATGTTTAATGGATTGGAGAATAATCAGTAGAAGAAGTTAAGCACATGCCATCAAATTATACCTGTTTGCAGGTAGATAATGGACGGTGAAAATATGGAGAATGTGCATGCTCAGTTATTTGTGTAAGAAGCTGTTTTTTGCTTTAGTCATTGGCTTACATATACTTTCATTCTATTTTACAGGAAAAAAGCTAAGAAAATGTAGAGCTATAAACAATTATTAACTTTAGTTTGAACAATGTATTTATGAAATGATACTGGGGAAGATGGACTGACTCAAAGTAAAATAGAGCAGCCTGGGATGAAACCAGACACCTGATGGCAGTATTCAGCACAGTTATGTGTGAGCCTTTCTTTTTATTTTCCAAGTCAAATTCTTGCATCCAAAGATAAGAGTTCTGCTGAGGCCTATGCCTCCCTTCAGGGCATGCATTATGTGGCTCAAAGGCACTTCATTCTGGGTGGTCTTAGGAATATGACTGAGGTAGGAACCCACAGAGAGTCTCATCCAGTCATCTTTGGCTAGAAGGATGATGGAATCACACTTATACCTCCAAAGTGGACTGAAGGTTTAAGCAGAAGGGAAAAAACCAGCAGTGAATGTGTTATAATGTCTTGCAAGAATCAGTTAATTTTTGTGGGATTTCAGGTGTGGTATATACCCTATAGAGTTCAGGAACTGCTTTTTCAAGTCTTGCATATCCAGTTCCTAGTAGGTTCCATATGAGTATATAGAGAGGCAACCTCTGGTTCTTAAAAAATATATATATCTGTACAGTGTTAGAGAGAGACTGCTGAGTAACTTGAATCAAGTTCAGGAACATTAAAACGTTGAGCTAATTAAAGCTGTTCCAGTAGAACATGGTGTACAGAATTGTGAACTGTGAACTGGATAAATTTCACATGGTGGCAGAGAAGCATTGCTTACTGAGAACTACAGTGATGCTGAGATATACAAGATTGTCTTCCTATGTGGTAGAAGTGGACCAACATGGTGCATTTTTCAGTATATGTAACAGTTGAGTTGGTTTGGTTGTGCAAATGCTCCATCCCTAATACGTTATTCATACTGACTCCATTTGCATATGAGTCATATTCACTTTGAATTTGCCAGATGTCCATTTGTGTTTGTTTAAATAGTGAGATCATTCCATGAAGTGAACAGGACCTAAAAATATAGAGGGAAGACTGTTTAGAAAAACAAGATTTTAAATGCCTTACTTACATATTTTCATATCTCATGGTATATTATGCAAGAAGAAGCACAACAGTGTTGAGGCACTGTTTTTAAAATAAATATGTCCATTGCCAACATTTCATTAAATGATACATTATATAGCAAAGCTTTATTGGATTTTATTTTACTTCCTGATCAGTTTCTTCATTAATGGGGATGTTCTCCTTCTGAATATGTTCAAATGTACCATTTTCAAAGCCAGCATCATTTTGTCGCTTCTTGTTTTGCGTTATGTGAACATTCCAAGTCTTTTCACAGTGTTCTGTCATTTACTGCAGCTTGGGAACCTTTTAAATGTACTCCTCAAGGCAAATCTTGTACAGAAACTGAGCAGACAAGGGGCGACTGAATTCTGAACTTTTATGTTACTGAATTTACATAAACTTTTAACAAGCAATAAACTTTTCTTATGTACAAATGGAGACTAACAACTAACCACTTGAGTTCAACAAAGACTCCCAAAATGTGTACTTAATTCGAGACTTTTAAAATCTTTCTCAAGCTTGAAGAAATTCTGGTTTGTTCATATTGCAGCCAATCAGAACACACGTTAAACAGTTATATTAGTACTTGATGAAATAATTTAACTGTATACAGTTTGAAATTGCCGTCTTAGTAAAGAATGTTAACAAAAGCTTATAAGAACACACATCCGATGTGATCTCTTCAAAGCAGACTCTAGGAGGAAAGGCTGCTATAGAAAAGAAAAGGGAGGATTTGACAAAGCTCTTGGTCAAGGCTCAATAAAGATCTGTCTAGGAGTACAGATGATATGCTATGCAATAAAAGGAAATCACTGAAAATCAGTTTCATGCTAAGGTCCTCTAACTGATACATCTACCAGAAGCAACATAATTTGATCATATAATAAGTTTAGAGAAGGAGGTTTTTCATGTTCTTTCATAAGACCTAACAGATGATTCTATGTGCATTGCACTATATCTGCCCCTTCCCCAGAGGAATATGGGTCACAAGCACAAAAACATCTGCAAGCTTCCTCGTGCAAAATGTATGTTAAATATTGGACAATAGAAGAAGAAGGTGACAAGGTTTCTTTCAAATCAGAAGAAATGCACCACCACAACAGGAGGTTTATATTGTTCATTTGTTGCAACTGTCTTTTCTAAGTACAGCTTCTTTAGAGTTTGGTTTGCTGGTTTGATGTCAGTAGCAGCTGTTACTTAAATATATCAAGAGCAGGATTTTCTGAAATTTATTTGAACTAGATTTGCTTTAAAATCTGTCATAAATCAGTGGGCTAGATTCACATCAAGATATAAATGGAGCACTAATGTCTGCTTTTGTTATGAGATGCAAAAATTTGCACAACTCCTGGAAATCATAGAATCATAGAATCGTAGAATCATAGAATAGTTTGGGTTGGAAGGGACCTTAAAGATCTTCCAGTTCCAACTCCCCTGCCATGGGCAAGGATACATCCCACTAGACCAGGCTGCCCAAGGCCCCATCCAGCCTGGCCTTGAACACCTCCAGGGTTGGGGCATTCATAATTTCCCTTGGCAACCTCTTTCAGTGCCTCACACTCTCATAGTGAAGAAATTCTTCCTTATGTCTAGTTTAAACCTGCCCCTCTCCAGTTTATACCCATTGCCCCTAGTCCTATCAGTACAAGCCTTTGTAAAAAATCCCTCCCCAGCTTTCTTGTAGCCCCTTCAGCTAATGGAAGGTTGATGTAAGATTTCCTCAGAGTAATCTCTTCTCCGGACTGAACAACCCCAGCTCTCTCAGCCTGTCCTCAGGCTGTGCGTCAGTCTGGAGAAGTGCAAGCAGTCATATTACTAAAGGAGTTTTATCATTGTGTGGCTTCTAGAAAATATGTGTGTGTTCTGCTTGTGACTAGGTTTGACCTATTTGTCTCTGTTGAAACACAATGCCAAAATATTCAAACAACCAGAACCTGGTTTTGAACATCAGAGGAACATAAAGAGCAGCAAAGCACAGGGTCATGAAATGTTTCCTTTTGTGTAGTCAGTCACAGAGCTGCAGCTATACCATGTGCTAATTATCACAGAGAAGTGGGGTAGTATCACTAACTTTGCCTTGCATTCTGTATTAATATACTTTTTAACTGTTATAAACCAAAATGTCCATTCAAGTGATTGTTAGAGCAACTAACTGGACTGCTGAATGATGAGCATATATGTGCAGAGATATGCCAGAGAATTAGAGTTTTTCTTGGAAGGTATAATTAAAGATGTGGGTGCTAGATACATGAAGCATGTTATATTTTTAAAAAACAAATACAACCATTTGCAGATGGTTCCAGCTGTCCGCTAGGCTAGTTACTGTAGTCTGCTAGGGCTGCATGGTCTTACATTAACATTTTGCTGTTGTGGCAGAGTTCAAGACATTGCCTGTGGGCTTGGGCACAACGGTTTGACAAAAATGCAGAGCTGGGCTTCTTCCAAATTGCATTACTTCCTTTGTCTTCAGTGGCATAACTTTTATGTCTTACTAGTCTTGTACCAATAACTTTCAGTCCCACTGTGTGTCATTGTTAATTTGCATTTAGTTGAATTTGCAGCTGATTGAAGTACAGTCAAGTTGAAAACATCTCTCAACTGTGGTATTATCTATTTGACATTTGAACTTTAAAATTCAAATTTAAGGAATTCTCCAGTGCATTTTATTCATTAATGTTAGGATATTAAGGAAATACCTTTTTGTGAACTGTATTTTTACATCACTTACATGACATAACCTATTAAATCTTGTTCTTATGTTCTTACCTTTTTTGGTGAGGAAGAAAGGGCCATTGTCTTTATTGCAAGTAAGTATAAAATTCACATTATTTGACAGTAGGGGACTCCAATAAAAAGTTGGAATAAACAAAGCAGGCAGAAAATATTACCACATTTCCTCTGGGAACTATTTAAACATACTTGCATTTAATTTAATGGTAGATTTTTAATTCTTGAATATGCAGGTGTATGCAGTATTCATTTTAAAGCAGAGGCAGTATGCAATGGCTGCAATTTTAAGAGATGCTGTGGGAATTTACCTAGTGCGGCAACTAGACTGTTAAGCATTTTCCAATTTCTTGTGTAGAATTTGACAGGTGATGGAAAGTTACTTTTAGCCTTATGGACATTTTATTTTGAAGAAACTCATATACCTCATTTAAAACTTGTTACTAAACTACACATGTAGAAGTTACTTAAGTTCTTTGTCATTGTTACATTTTTGCTGTTGAATAGCATTGGATTTTTGCTGGCAAACCCTAGCATTTATTTCCAGGTTTTCTTAAAGTTGATTTTATTTTTCTTTTTTTTTATTTCAACAGCTTGATCAAGTTGTCCGTCAGAGAAGTCTGTATAGTTTGGACCTTTTCCTGTCATGTGCACAGAAACAGTTAAGCGTTTTATTAAAAGAAGAGTCAACCACTACGGAGGAAAATACAGAGACTGACATTTTCAGTACCCCTGATACAGTGTGATTTGTGAATCTGCAAAGCTCAAGATTGATCTGAAACTATGCTTGATAGAAGTATTTGTGGATGGATTTAGTTAGTTAGTTAGTTTACTATTATTATCAGATTACATATGTGGGAGGGGACAAAAATCCCTGAAAAAAAAATATTTTTATCTATGATTTTTCTTTCCTTATATTTTCTAGTAAGCCATGATTGAAGTTCTAGACAACTGCAGCAATGATGAAAACATTTCCGTGTTACGTCTATTTTAAATTTGGCATCATGTGTTCATGTACTTTATAAATATTTTTGATATTTACATAATGGAGAAACCATTTAATTCAGTATAGATTCAATATAGATTCTGTCTCTCCAAAATATGTGTCTTAAGTGCATTGCCTCAGGTAAGCCTGAGGAGCTTATTATTTCTTACTAATTTTCATGTGTAACAGAAGAATCAGTACTGAAACATAAGGGTGGTGACAGTCACTTCTTTAGTTATTTACCAACAGCTGTAGTTGTAGTAATGGAAAAAAAATTGAAAACTAAACAGTACATCTTTTTAGAGTGCAAAATGTTGCCATAACCAATGTATAGTGCGTATTTCATTTCTGTTTTACAAAGCTAGAAAGTAATTTTGTCATGAAAGTACGATTAATGTGACTGACCTCAGTTTCAGGAAGAAGATGTGTGTAATTATGTGGAGACTGATACTACACTGCCTCAGTGGAATTTCTGACAGAACAAGGAGTGCAGCTTGCTGACCTCAGAAGCCCTTTCTTAATGCATTGAAGGAAGTAGAAAAACACCCCACTGACATTTTTAGACTTTGGATCAAGTTGTAGGTCTTTCTAGTCTTCTTTATGGTGGCATGGAGGGCAGTTTCTGTGCCTACACTCTGTTGATTGTAGATTCGGGGCCTTAGTTATAACAGAGAATCAAATACAGGAAAATAAATGTTCGTGCTTAGGAATGTAAATAAACTGAGAATGATATCTCTTATGATGAGCTTGTGATTCATTGGGGGACTTGTGGATATTTTCTGCTGTGGTTATTCCTATTCAGTGGTGGGGTTGGGGTATTTTGAGTTTTTTTGTTTTGCATCAGCAGTCACTTTTCATAAAGGGCTTTTTTGTGGCAATAAGGGAACACCAAGTGGTTAATATATATTTGGCGTTATGAAATATGTATTGCAGAGAGTATAGGTTTTTATTTAAATATTTTTCTGTGTTTCATTTTTGTGATCAAAACCAAAGATTTTGTCTTCTGTATGCAAAGGTTCATTGAAGAAGTAAATAATGCTGTGTTTAATAGATAATGACCTCAAAATGGATGAAAATCTAGTCTTCTTTTTGGATATTTCTTGATTGACTGATCAGTTTCCATTTCTTCTAGCAGACAAAAAAAACCTCTAGTATTAACGAGTCTCCTACTTATGATTCCTAAGCTGTTGGAATTCTTGTTTCTTAACTGCACCGAAGATGACACAGATACCCACATAGGATTTTGTGGAAAGTTGAGGCAGTGTAAAATGAAATCGATTGTCTCAAAATCTATGTTAAATTATGGAAATGTGTCATGAGCAGATTCCTAAATGAACTTCAACATTCTTCTTTTTACTTCTAGGTCCGTACATGGAATAGTATTCCCTTTTACTAAAGGCTTCAAAGTGTTTCCCATCAAAGCCAGAGCCTTAGTGGTGTATCAGCATTCTCCTGCTAAAGAGTTTTGTATTCTGGCTTACAACAATAAGTAAAAGTGCTTATTGGAGAAGAAGTGATCAGAGTCAGTAAGATTTCACTGGCAGCTATGGTGTATCTTTCCCATTAGAACATCATGTGTTGTTTAATCTCAGGTCTTAAATATTGTGGTTGGCACAGAGAACTGTAGGTACTTTTTCTTACCTTCGACAGTTTTAGTCCTTTAATCTTGCTGTCTACCCTTCAAGCAAAGCTGCAGAATTAGACCACAGACATACAAGACCAGTTGGATTACATTCAAAATTCCCGAGTTTCAGGGAAGAAATTTAGTTATCCAGCAGAAATATATATATCCAGTATGCAGGCTTTGGAATATGCAATAACGTCCATCATCTCCACATCACATCCAGAGTTTTAAAGCCAAATTTTATTTTTCATTATTTCTGCCTAAACATAAGACAACACGGTTTGTGCAGGTGGGGGAGAAGTCAGGGAGAGGTTTACAAAACCCAGTCTAGCTCATGACTTCATAATTATGATATTTTTATTCCTGAAGAATAATACATACTGAAAAAATGATACATAAGAGAAAAGACTATGCAGTTGAACTTTGTCTGCCTCTGAAGCATGGCAAGACTTATATGTAATGGGAGGAACAAGAAGTCCTAGAATTAATCCTTAAAGTCAAAATGCAAGAACTAAATTGTTCAAGCTACTGATTTTGCAGTCTAGGATATCACTAAAGCTCGTATAATATACGTGCTTTGTATGTATATGATTGTATACTTTATATTGGAAATAAACTGTAAATCTTGTTATGTAAAGATGCATTTAAAACACTCAATTGTGCGTATTAAATGTTACCTAGAAGACAAGTTAACAGTAGATTCAGTGTCTTTCATTGCTGTCAGGACCATTCTATTTTAACACTTCTACTTGATGGTCTAGAACAAAGCCTATCAGCACAATGGGATTTATAACCAATAGTTTAGGAAGTTAATACTGAATATTCTTATACACATTTGTGTCATGCTTTTCTATGTTTCTGTTTGCTCCCTCTCTGCTTCCATGACACAGTTCTAGGTTAGCTCTGAGACTATGTGCTTATAAGTTACTTGCAAAGAAAAAATCATTTGCCACACACTTTTTGTATGCAGTCTTTAGTTAAGGTATGGGAATATTTGAGTTTTTCCCTTGCTCTAAGAATCTCATTAACAAATGACAATTGAATTCCTTGAAGTATTGAATTCTTTCACTCCATTATAAGAAGGCAGAACAAAGAAAAAGAAGTAGTCATTCCAGGGGCTGAGATCACACTTGTGTTTTGAGATTTTTGTGCATCTTTACATTGGCATCTGATCAAAAGTCACTTCGTGTATTGCCAGCTCAGTAAATGGCAATTTTAATTCCTGACTGTCTGAAATTATCCATGTAGACACGACCTTAAAGGGCCTAATTCCTCTCCACAGTGAAATTCCCTTACAGGATTCTACACCCTCCTTTTCCACTATATATTTTTATATCCACATATTTGAGCTTGCAGATTCTTTTCCCCACCCCTTGGATGGAGGGAATATGTGATAAAATTTCATTTTGTTTCCTAGCAGGAAATAGCCACTGATAAAAGTTATTCATCAAGGGGACAATATAATTTATACTCCCTTTCAGATCATGTATAGTATCAGTGCAGTTATTAAATGGAATCAGCACATCCATTAAGTGTTAATACTGCTGCTTAATTTGGGTCACATTTGAACAGGTGAGCATCATGGGGAAGCCAGCTGAGTTGCACTCTTTTTGGGCTCAAGTTTTGTATTTGCCTTTGAAAGCGTATGCTTCATTAGCTAAAGGAAAGCACTGAGGTGTGTAAACCTCTCATTGTAGACATTACCTAAGCAGTTCACTTGCCGTAGTGATGTAATAGCTAAAAATGCCCTCATCAAGCTAACTAATATGTGGAGCAAAAGGTCAATCTTGATTTATGGTGTTTACATTTTTGTGGGAAGCGTTGCTAGCATTACATTATAAAGAAAGTAATGACCCAAAAGTGGCAAGATCCAAATGTAGGTGCTGGTGACAGCACAGATTTAGCAACACAAAATAAAGATGATTGATTTTTTTATTGATCTTGTTTATTGTATACTGTGTGTTCTAAACTTGTTGTATCACCTTTCGGTGGTAAGGCATGCCTGTCACGATAATAATTATTATTGTCCTGTGCTAATAACAATAACTATAATTTCCTGTGATAAATATGGTATCAGTAATTTATCCATATCGTAAATGTCGTGTACTTAGAGCAATTTCAGTATGCGTCAGAGATTCACATTTGTTTACATTGTCTCATACTTCAGACTTACAAAACCAGCATTTTTTAGATGCTTTCCATTGTCTGGCATGGATAATAAGATAGTTGGCAAGTTTTAACAGGTTGACAGTAAACACTCGTTAAAAAATGAAATGTTTTTTAATACACATATCCTAAATCAATTTTCAACAAAATGCTACAAATTTATCTCACTCTCTTTTTCTTTTTTTATTTTTTCCCCAGCTTTGGTAACATATCTGTACCAGTAGTCATTGATGTTTATTCTCTTTCTTCAAGTTAAAATATTTAGTCTTCTCACAAACACCAAAGGGATTTGCACTTCTCTGAGTTTAAGATGAAACTTGTCTTAACTGATCCACTTTTCAGTGTAATAGTGGGAGGCCCTTCAGCCAAGGGAGCAGAAGAATTGTTTTTGCTGAGTGAACTTTGGAAGATGGATATTTCAATTCTTATACTACTACCAAATTAGGGCATCAGTTAAGACTTCATATTGATCTTGCTACATAAATTTTCTGAAAGCCAGCTGGTCATGATGTTATGCGGCCAATCTCTATTTTCATGGCAATAATTTTAAGAATTCCATTACTTAAGCATGCCTCTCTTTTATTGTGACCATAGATTACATATTTAGAGAGTGAGTGTGAAGTTCTTGCTTCCAGGAGGTCAGCAGGAATACTGCTGTTATTTATTTCCAGTTCAAAATTTCATCCTTCCTGACATCTTTTGCTGCAATGAATATAACACACAGAGTTTTGTCTTTATAGAGTTCTGGATATGTACTGAGAAGTCATTTTAAGAGCTGTTTTCATGATCAATTCTATGAAGAAAATCTCATCATTTGTTCTGTTCATGGTATAGTGGAGAACGGGGATGACCTGTTGGCTGAGATGTTGACGAGGGCATATGTGTGTCTCATTAGTACTATACCACTGTTAATTAGAATGTATTTCATATTCTTAATGCAATAAGTTGCTTCTCACTTGGTACATGGGAGCCAATAGTGGGTCTGTAATATTCCCTGCTGAATTGCCTATTAACAACATTTGGTTATATCAACAACATCACTATCACAAAGATACAAATGAGTTGATTTTAGTATCAAGCTTGACAGTAGTGGAAACATGAAGGTAAATGTGTGGTGCCAGTATTTGTTTTATATTCCTTTGACTGCTAGTTTTATGTGACAAAATGAGGTCACTATGAAATGCTCCATCTCCAGCAAATTCAACTGGCTGATGTAGTTCACAGCCGGATAGTATTTTGATAAATAGCTGGGTGAATCTTGGTAAGTTTGTCAGGGTTAAACAGTCATACAGATGAGGGCATTTTGCTTTTTTTCTGGATTATTTTCAGAATGAGTCAAAAATGGTCCTGGTGTGTCAGCAGTCAAGGATTTCAGCAGTTCCTTGAATACAAAAAACTTGCATTTGATCCTTTTGAATCAATAACATTGATGTTGGAAAGCATGATTATTTCAGAAAACTGTCGACGTAGAATTTTCCAACTCTTGTGTCTTTAAGCATCTTTTCCATGTTTTTCATGTTTTTTAACCTAGGACAAAATGGTTGGACCGATGATCCGGTGGGTCTCTTCCAACCTGGTGATTCTATGATTCTGTGATTCTATGATTCTATGAAAGGGACAGTGTTTTCATAAAATTTTATTAACATGATGGTGAAACAAAAGGAGGAGTTCTAAGCTCCTAAGGATCTCTGTAATGAGTTGTAAGAGAGAGAAAAGACATGATTTCACAGAGTAGAGAGGGATGACAGATTCAGATGAGAAGTGCAGACCAGGGGTTCTGAATCCTTTAGATAGTACTTTTCCTACAGACTTTTCAGATGTAAACAGCAAGATGAGTCAAGAAAAAAAGAAAGGTGAAGATTCATATATCTGCTGTGCAGTCTAAAGAGTAATTGGTTTCAGAATTCAGAGCTTCTCAAGCTTAACAGTGCTTTCTGTCAGGACCTAATCAGTTTAACCAGAAGGTCTCATCTCTTAGAAAATAATACTACATGAGAATCAGTTAAAAAATGAAGTCTAGAACCTCAAAATAAAAGTTTATCCTTTGTAAGCTTAAAAGCATTGTAGGGTTGACATGTTGAGACCCAAATGCATTTGTATTGACATTAGTATAATACAAATGTCAATAGAGCTTCCCGGACACAATGTTTTGGGAACTTCTTTAGAGCAATGGTGCTCACTAGGGATAAAACTGTCACACAACAGTGAACATACTCTTGCTTGATTGTTACTCAAATATTAAAGAAAAAGATTATGTGCATAATGGAGAAGCATTTAAATATAAATAAAATGGAAAGGAATAAATATAAATAAAATGGAAAGTAATCCAGGTCTTATGTTCATCTATTGATCTTCTTGGGAATAAGAAGTGTGTTTAGGTCTCAGACAAAATAATTTTTCATTTGCAGAGATAGGAATAAAAATTCCTGTAAGCTCAAGACAGCCATGGAGAAGATCTACAAAAGACTGATAGCTAAAAATTTAATGAATGAAAAGACTACTCAGAAGAATACAAATAACTGCAAGCAGTAACAGCACCAAATTGTACTCAATTTGATTGTATCCTTATGTAATATAAACATCAGCTATAATGTGTATGCACAGTTTACAAGACAATTTTGCTTCAAAAAACTGTTCAGAGTGAGTTGAAGGAAGGGATGTTGAGGTCGTCCACCACTGTATTTAAGAAGGATTCAAATGTATGGTTGCTTTGTTTATTCTATGTCGGGGCCAAATATTAGTACTTATCCTGATGCACAAGCATGCAGAAGTGCCTTCTGGTTTTCAGAGAGCAATCATATAGCACAACTATATGTCTGTACCAAGTAGATGTTTTAATCATATTTTTCCTGTTGATTAAATTTCAATAAATCAAGTAAGTGGATAAGTCTCTTACATACCTTGTACAGCGTTGGTGTCATGAATAATTTAATTACGGTTGCCCTCAGGACAAAGCTCAGAAATGTCAATCAAAACTTTTATTTTAAAGTTTTCTGCATTATAGTCAGAATCAACTCATACTTTCTATTCTTTCTGTTACTGACCTCAGTGAAATGGATACTGTTTTTCTTTAAAGAAGACAAAACTGGACTGCCAGATTTGCTTGGTTTTATTAAGAAAGCCTGTTGGTCAGTAATTCTTTTGTAGTGCTCTGAAAAATACATATTATTATGAAAGAGTCAGAAATCAACTGGAACAGATGTGTTCTTGCTGACTTGCAAGTCGAAGTTTATTAGTGGAATTTACTCCTGCTGTTAATCAACATGGCTAGGATCTTGCTCATTGTTTCTAGCTAATGTCTTGTCTTCTTGACAATGGAGCTTTGAAAATCAACGACACCACCCTCAAAAAGGGCTTTCTGACAAGGAAAGAACTTTCCATCCTGGTGCCCAACTGGGAACACTGCTTCCATCTCCAAAGATGTCATCTTGCCAGTTTCTCTTACTAGATCTATCAGCCTGCTCAGAATTTGCAGGGAGAACTCACCCACGTACATAACTTGCAATGTGTTTTGAGTCTTGGAGGGAAATCTTTTATCACACTTACAGAGTGGCAGTACATCTTGTACTCAGCAGTGATTCACGACGTGCTGTGTATTGACGTTTTAACATTAAATTTTATATAGCTGCCTGTTGTGCATTGTATTAAAGATGCTTCGGAGACTATACTGAAAGGAAACTATCTGTAAGAAAAGATCTTCAATCTTTTTTTCTGTTTCATGAGTGAAAACTGCTGGTATACATCTTTGCATACCAAAATGGAGGAGATTGGTAGTACAGGAAGACTTTCAGCTCTCTTAATAAAAGGTTTTATATGTATCTTACTGTACCTTCAAGCAGGAGTAATGTGCCCTTAGCATTTAAAATTGGCTGATGAGACAGAATCACTCAGAGGACTGGGTTTCATTCTCATCCTCAATTCAGGGATTTATTTAATTGCAAAGTTTGATTGCCTCTAAAGCATGTGAAACAAATACTTGTTAAAGAGATCAAATAACACGACTACTTCAATGTTCACATAGAGGAGATAGTGAGGTAGTCTCAGTCCTTTCCTTGTGGAAGTCCTGAGGATCAGGTTGAGCCTGACCCATAAGGGCTATCAAAACACTGGCATTTGTTCACCTTTGCGTGGGCAGATAAAATGCAATCCATGTATAACCCAGTTCTCCTCCCTTCATGCTTTCCCATGCCATATTGTTACAGACCCTAGAAACAGGGAGCAGGATACTAATGAGGTACTCATTTGTATCTGCAAATGAGCTAAAAATTAACTGTTTTCATCACTATCAAGTGTTGGTTTCTTTTATTCTAGCATATATCAGCACTTGTCATAGAAATAATTTTAGAAATAATTCAGCTTAAGTTCTGCATTGCTGGATGTGTTGCATGCAGTTCTTTTAACAAGTTTGAGAAATGGATTACTTTCTACCCTTGTGTTTGCCTGTCATTAAATGGCCAGTAAACTACTGGCCCAACATGTAAGTGCTTGATAATACCATAAAATCCTAAATAGTCAAACGTTATCATTAAATATTCCAAGATCTTCAGATATTTTTGAAAGTAATAGACTGCTTTTCAATCACAAGTCATTTTAATAATAAATGAATAAGATCTTTTAGTGTGCCTTACAGTTTTGAACTCCTTACCATTCAAGTTTTCCCACAGAAATACAAGTGCTGGAAAGCCTTTTATCCTCTGTATAAGATCTAAGATTTACAGTGTCCCCAAAGGTAAGGTATTAAGGAAAACATCAAATATTTTAAATTTATCATAAAGTCACCAGCTGAGAAGACATGGCTAGGGTGAGTGAGTTGTTCACCTGAAACAGGGTGTCACACTATTGCCCTGCTTCTCTTGTCCAGCTGTTAACCTCAGTGCCATGTTCATAATTTCACTTGCCCCTCAGGATGACGGTTCATGGTTAGTCCTCAGGTTGGGTTTACAACAATCCTGTGTTTTTGTGATCTTGCAGTATTCTGTTACTAATGAGAAAAGATAAGCATCACAATATTCTGTGACGTTGCCCTACATTTCATAACCTCAAAACTCTTGACACATTTTTTATCTAGATTACTCAGACAAATAGGGATTTCTCTACTTTCTTACAAGTTCTACCTCTGTAGAATACTAGTAGGAAACTAGAAGGGCTTAACTTCGAAAAAAAATCATAAATCCCAGCACAATCTGAGTTGGTAGACTGCTCCTGCTGTGATCACTGGAGCAGTAGCCTGTACGTTTCGAGTGTGGAATCCTCACTAGTTCTTGTTGACGGTCTGTGACAAATGCAAATGAAATCATTCAGACCCTGAATTAATCACTCCCACATTACTTGGCTTATTACATGCCAACTGACAAGCTGCTAGGCAGCTTGGGTACAGATAAGGCAAAAATGTGGAAAACGACAACGGTCTGTCTAATTTTTGTTAATGATCCTGTTTATAGGAAAGTTTCTTCACATTAGAAAGTCCAAGTTTTACCTTATTCTGATACACAAGAAAACATGATAAAATGTGCAGAGCTAATATGATCAAAACATGTTATTTGCAACAACTGTGACTTAAAACTCTGCAATTGTAATTTAAATATAATTGCCAACGAGTACTGCTAAAGAAAGATAGTAATTCTTTTCCCTATTGATCACCATGTGGATCTATCTAAACTAAGATTAAAAATAAAGAACATAAATAGAAGTGTTCGATCAAAAGTCCTCAGCAGAGACTGACATTTTAAAAGCATATTGGATCCTCAGAGAAGTTCACTAAAGCAAAGACAATGCAATGGGCTTTGACTCATCAGAGCACACTGAATACAGTGTTTTCTTGTCAATTGACTGGAAAACAAGAAGAAAAATGACTGGTTTTCATTGTATAAATCAAGACCAAAAGTCAGCTTGTGTTTGTGTATGGAAAAGGGGAAAAATCTGTGTCAGAATAATGATCCATCAGCAATGTTCTCATTTAGTACTGTAAATAAATAATTATTTGAAACTGAAATACAACCGAATTAATAATATTCAGTGGAAGACTCTTCTTTCCAACCCTATGATGTCTGACGTGTAAGACACTGGAAATTGAATAGATGGCCTTACTGGGAAATTTTGGTTTATTGTGATGTCAAAAAGCCCTGCTGCTATGCATTTCTCAAGGGGAAGCAGCATTGCAGAGAGCAGAAGGAAGATACCACATATAGCCCATCATCATTAGGAATCTTACTGGGACATTAAAAAAATTAGATAAACTTGCTCAGAACAGTCAGACTTTCATTCAAGAAAGGCCAAAACGCTGCATGGGCAGTTAGATGTGATGAAAAGAAGACTGAGAGACAGCTCTGTGGGCACCAAGCTCAAAAGAAAGAAGGGAAGGAGGAGTTCCAGGCACCAGAGCAGATATTGCCCTGCAGC
>WAAB01016808.1:18640-60667 GCA_013389865.1 Piaya cayana | reverse complement strand
TGATCCCCCGGTTCTCTTGCAAGTGCCTCATGATAGCACTCAAGACCACCTGCTCACCTGAAAACAACTGCTGTATCCAGCCAGGAGAGAAGCATTAACCCTCATGATTATCAAGTGAATAAATCTGTGTTTTTCTTATTTTCCGCTGATTGCTTTATTAGCTCCTTACAGCTTGGTATTACACTGTCATGACTACTGTAACAAAAAATTACAAGCAAGTGATATTCATAAGTTTTTTTCTGGACATGAAAAAAATCATGCAATTTAGGCAAAATATTCTTTTTAACTTTCTGTTTCACCTCTTGTCCTAATTATCTAAGTCCTGCTCTCATAAAACCTAGGAATTCTCTTGATAACTAATTTAAAAATCATAATTTTGTGTATACCACAAAAGATGTCTGGAGGGAAACTGCAGAAATTAATTCATTTGAATGGGAAGATAAGAGAGACTAAAGTACTACTGATGGCGCAAAGCATGCTGCAATATTATTTTTTGAAATGTTGAAGCATTTCTGTGGCAGGTTTCAGGTTTTTGTTAGTGTTTTGGTGAACTTCCTGTTCTTGCAGTATTGAGCATTAGGAAAAGTGTGCTCATAAGGCTGGACAAGAAATGGTGATTAGTTTATCCATCTGAGCATTTGGTAGAACCTACTGTTAGGGTCCGAAAGATTTTGCTAAGGAGACGAGGCAGAGTTGCTAGCAGTATAAATGTTTATTAAAAATTGTAAAAATAAATGCGCATAAATTAAACAGCCTTTCAAACAGCGGTGGCCCCATGCCAAATTGGGACGACCACAACCTGAGTATTCCAGAGGTTCTTATAGGCACCAACTTCTACAGTTAAACAAAGACTTCAAAAGGCATGCAATTAGCACAAGAATTTTACATGCCAGATAGCAACATTGAGGAGCTGGGGGAGGATTTACGGTCATTCTGGGGAGTTGTTCTTCTGAAAAAAACCCCTTCCTTCCTTCTCCTCCCCAGAACCTGGGGCAGTTGGCCCTTATCTTTCAAGGCCCCTGGCCTGTACCAGACTAGCTAGTAAGGGGGGGAAGGGCCAGACCAGCCTGCTACTCACCCTCGAACTAAAAAAATAAACAAGGAAGAAAGAAATAAACAAGGAAGAGAGGTACCCATGACAGGAGGGACCTGTCACTACGTTCTACTGTGTACTAGACATAGTATTGCCCAGATTTCGTAAATGTCCTTTTAACCCACTGGATTGTGGCATGAAGTAAAGAAAAATATTGCTGTATACAATTACAAGATTATTCCTCTGTGGCCAAGTCTGAGTCAAACCAGCCATATCTATAATACGACAACATACCTAAGAGAGCCAATAATATTAATTTTCTACAAAGTTTCCACAATAGCCTGAAGTTGTAAACAGAGCGCTTGACTGTATACATATGTAAAGTATGTGAGAAAAAAAATGGAATTGAAGTATTGTCTGGTTGCAATGAGTTACAATTTCAAGTTGATGTCCGCCTGTGTAATGCTGGCTTCAGTAACAAATGACTCCTTTTCTTTAGTCTTGGCATACTAAATGGCAAGAGAAATGCTGACAAAAAAAGCTTGATCTCCAATAATTTGATTTAATGCCCCCTCTCTCAAGTATTTTATCTAATAAATTCTTCACTGATGTCATGCTCTATTTTTATGAGCACAGTCTTTTCCTGTACCGAGCATAAATATTAATCCAAAAGAAGTACTGTAAGACTTAAGTAGAGCACAGAAGATAAGCTAGTTATTTGTTGGATTGCAGAGGTTAGATGCAGATCTATCTAGATGTGGACTGCTTGTTTCCCTTAAAGGCTAATAATGATTTTTTTTCCCCCCCTTACTTCATTAATGAGGCCTGTGACTGGGCTTGGTATCAATTTTACCTTTGGGCATGGATGGATTCCAATAATGTTATTTCCCCATCTCATGTCCTGATGTTTTCAGCCTGTTTTCATTTAAATTGCTAAACAATGAAATTTAACTGTTCTGTGTAGTTTACTGGATGCATTCTAGATCATCCCACAATGAAGGTGTTCTTGAACAGGGCTATCTGTGCTAAACTAGGTTATGCTGTTTTGGATCAGGGCTCAGCCTGTAATATTAATGGTGTATTTTGTTTCCTCTGGCTTTTTGCTTTAACAGCCCCCTTCTCCCAACCCCTCCCAAAGCCTCTGTCACTTCATGGCTGGTCCAATGACTTCTTAGGAGCAGGGCTGGGGAAGCTGCCATAAGCTTTCACAGCATCCAACCTCTTGCACAGGAGCACTATTTAATGTGAAACATTACTATGAGGCAGAGGCTAATCTGTCTAGATTTAATCAATGGTTCCTAAACTGAAGCATAGATGTTTTTAAAGCATTTGCTGCAGCCTTCAGACACACTACGAATTAATGTCATCCCTCTTGTCTCCCCTTTGTGGAGAAGGTGAACAGCTTTTATGTAACATACATAAAACAGCTGCTGGAAGAACTAATGCTTCATAATCCTGATCCTTACAGTATCATAGAATATTTCTGGATAATACATCCTGAAAACTTCATCATTTAACAGCTGTATTTCTAATTTTAGTTTTTAATGGTATTTTGGCAAATGATGTCATTGAAATAGGCTTCATAGGTTTAATTTTTCTGAGCCTACTGTAGCTGGTGAGGCTTGGCTTTATCCCAAAAGTACAAAAGGAATTCCCCTTCCCCATCCATGATAATCCTCTGTAGGTTTTCTCTGTTATTTCTCTGTTCTCTGTTGTTTTCCTGTTTCCACAATCCTTTTTCCTTTCATATCTCAACTCTATTTGACAGTCAAAAACTGCTCCTTGGCAAAATAAGTCTTGTATCTGAAAAGGCACAGTCTGAAACAATGAAGTTAAAAATGGTTTATTTGTTTATTCTGGGGGGAGAGAGCCATCATGGATGGGGTTCTGTGTCTATTCCTTCTCCCTGCTTTCCCATGGGGAAACAAAATATAGCTCGTCTACATCTGCTTTGAGTCAGTCACTTTCGTCTTCTGGTTTTCCAAGAACAGCCAAATGCTGCCATTGGTTTGCTAACTGTTAGGGAGAAAAACACTGTGGAGACTTGTTGGGATTGTTCTTTAAGTGCCCTGGCAGGGTGGAGTTAGGAGAGTCACAAAGATTTTGGATGATTCTGTTATGTTAATGGAGTGGTTTGCAAGGGGGCAAGAGCTTTTCAGGCTGGCGGTAGGGAGATTTTGGGATGGGCGGTTGCCATGAGAGGCTAGTGGCTAGGGCAGTGACCAATGAGAGTTTACCTGATGTTTTGACCTGCTTGCCCTATATAAACAACAAGTGAAACCTAGCAAACAAGACTTCATATGAAATCATATTGATTTGTTCGTGAAGTTCTCTGGCCCCCGCCACGTTAGAGACTGTGGCTTTAATGCAGTCTCTTGAAAACACCAGCCCAAATGCATGCTCATCATAAACCACGACTGAGTGCTTGGGCCCTTTCATACCTGCAATTCCCCTGCAGCAGAGACCCAGAAAGTGCTGTTCTCTCATCTCCTATGTGCTAGGCAGGGACAGTAACTGGGTTTTGGGACAGAACCTATGTAGGATCTTCCTGCTACCACAGTGATGGTACCATACTGTGCCCTCAATGCTACATTTTTTCCAAATACAACCAGACAGTCAGGTAATTTAATGAGGAATCCTCAGCATTGTTCATTCCTGGGGTTGGAAGGAAGGGATCTCCCCATTCCTCTGCTCGACAGCACTCTCAAAGGTCCTTGACTAATCTATCCCTTTCTATCTGATGCATGACTGAGATGTGTTTGTCTAAGAGATCATCTAAAAGATGATCAGAGGGTTGGAGCACCTCCCATACAACGACAGGCTCAGAGAGTTGGAGTTGTTCAGCCTGGAGAAGGTTCCAAGGGAGCTTTATAGTGACGTTCCAGTACTTGAAGGGGGTTACAGGAAAGCTGGGGAGGGACTGTTTACAAAGGCTTGTGGTGATAGAACAAGGGGGAATGGGGATAAACTAGAAAGAGGCAGATTTGGCTTGATGTAAGAATGTCTTCATGATGAGAGTGGTGAGGCACTGGCATAGGTTGCCCAGGGACGTTGTGGTTGCCCCATCCCTGGAGGTGTTCAAGGCCAGGCTGGATGGGGCCTTGTGCAGCCTGGTCTAGTGGAAGGTGTCTGTTCATGGCAGGGGGCTTGGAATTGGATGATCTTTAAGGTCCCTTCCAACCCAACCAATTCTATGATATAAGGGAAAAGTTCTTCACAGAAGGAGATCATCGGGCACTGGAACAGGCTGCCCAGGGAGGTGGTTGAGTCACCATCCCTGGAGGTATTTAAAAGACGGGTAGAGGAGGTGCTGAGGGCCGTGGTTTAGCGGCAGGCAGGAATGGTTGGCCCAGATGATCTAGGAGGTCTTTCCTAGCCCGGTGCCTCTATGACTGTCACCGCCTTCTGCCCCGCCACAGGAAGGCGCACGACTCTGGGGGGGCCTCGGAGCATCCCTCGTCCAGGCTGGCCCCTCCCTCCACTTCCCAGGGCGACGGGAGGATGAGGATCGCGACCCGCGCCCGTCCCTCCGCGCCGGCAGATGGCGCTGGCGGCGGAGCTCGGCGGAGCGCCCGTGCGCAGGCGCAGTGTCACGCACCTCTCCCCTCCCCCGTCCCTTCTCCAGGCGGCGGAGGCGCGCGCGCGTCCCCTGCCGCAAGGGCTGCCGGTCCATCAGCGGCGCGGGGGCGGGCGGCCGGCCCGCGGCCCGGACATAAGATGGTGGCGGCGTTGCTCGGGAGGTGGTGGCGGCGATTGTGGCCGTGCGGGCTGTCGCGGAGTGCGGGCGGCGCGCGGCCGTGCCCCGCCTCGCAGGGTGGATAGAGTGGGGCCGGCTCGGCCGAGTGGGGCCGCCATGGGCTCCCAGGTGCTGCAGATCCTGCGCCAGGGCGTGTGGGCGGCGCTGAGCGGCGGCTGGTACCAGGACCCGCACCAGGGCGCCGGGGTCAACGCGCTGCACCTCTACCTGTGGCTTTTCTTGCTCGGCTTCCCTTTCACCCTCTACATGGTGAGAGCGGGATGGGAAGAGCTGCGGGGGTGGGGAAGGCCGGGCGGGAAGAACGGCGGGGTGGGGAGTGGAGGGTGGGGGCGGGCGTTGGTTGTGTGTGTTCTTCGGGCCCTTCGCCTCCCTTTTGTTTACTTCCCTTCGGAGTTGACGTTAACTCCGGTCGTTTCCACTACAGACCAGGAAAAATGGGCAGTTTTGGAATAATCCATCAGATATAGCCAGTAGCTCTGTTACTTTCTTTTCTGACCTTTGTGCTCGAGATCTATAACCTGGAAGTTGATTGGCCGTAGCCGGGTGCTCCGTGTGCCGCCGGCTCGCAGCGTATCTGGACTGTGTTAGTAACCAGAAGATACTTTGGCTTTATTATCTCCCTTGTGTCTGGACTTCAGTGTACTTGTTTTGGTGGGAAAACTCCCGTTGAATATGTCTATGTATCTGACGATTCTGTCAAGGCTGTTAAAATACTTACCTTTAAACTCAGAAACTTTCTTCACATCTGGACTTCAAAACAAATATAGGAGAGGCATGACCGCTTGTGAGAGAAGGGGGCAGTTTCCCGTTGGCCAATGCTTTTATTTCTAAGTTGTGTATAATTCATGAAATACTTGTATTTCACTTCGGATTTCCCTGTAGAAAAGGGTAATTGTGCTAGGTGCATCGTGACCAGATTTGAGCATTTGCGGTAGAAAGCAACTTGCAAGCCTGTTGGGTCCAGATCCTGTGCTAACTTAAAATAGAAACTACATTGTGAAAAAATGTGAGGTAGTGAATGAAACTTGGGAAGTAAAACTCTACGTGAGTGCAGTTGCAGAGACTGAGAGCTTTGGGGTTAGGCATTTGCTTTGTTAAAAAGCAATTTGTAAGATGGCAGTGTGAGACACTTCATACTAAGAAATAGCTCGTGTGGAAGAGGGGGCTACAGCCCTGTATACTGTAGTTTTAAATTCATATTACTGTGTATTGCAAAAAGTAGCTCCAAGGCTTTTTGTTTGAAAATTTTAGGCTTCTGGCAAGGAAGCCACAGGCTGAGACAAATGTCACTTAAAACTAGAGTTAATGTAACAACAGTTAGATAAAACTTTAAGCAGAACCTCTCTGTAAAAAGTGAATCTATATCTCTGTGGAATTCCACTGAATATGGGAAGAGGAGAGTCCTTTTTGTTCTCAAATGTAACTTTTTTATTTTGGAAAAGAAGACTTTGGCATGGCAGACCAGTCTATTCCATTAGTACTGCCTTGCTGAGAAAGATGTTCGTAAAGATGTGAGGAGCTTTGTCATACATGCACAGGAGACTTTTGAAGCTGAGTGAGGCTGATCCGTACTGCATGTAGGTCTTTTGACAACTGATAAATCTGGACCAGCATTTGAGTCTCTTGCTGCTCTTAAAACAGCAGTTAAGCCTCAGTTGCCCATGCTCAAAGCTTTTTCTTTCCCTCTGCAAAGGGAAAAGACAGGCCAAAGCAAGCTGCTTTGGTTTTGTTGAGGTCTAGGAAATTGTCTTCCTTCATAGCTCTGGACAAGTTAAAGATGCAACAAAAAGTGCCAACTTCCCTGAGAATAAGTAGGGAGGTTAGTCACAAGTTAAAACAGATTGAATCATATTTGGCTGTTTTCCCTCTTTCCACCTTCTGCAGTTTTAAGTGTTGTCTAGACATAAGCTAAACAGGCAGAACCACGATGGTCATCTTAAATCTTTACCATCTCTTAAGCTTGTTTTTGGAATAAAAAGCAGTAAATATAGCATTGCTGTAGGGGCATAGATAAATAAGTAGAACTTGCTTAAAAAGTCTTAGGTAATGATTATCTGAATTCTGAACATGGCTTGCTGGTGTGTAGGAGGGAGTTTCTAAGCTAGCTTTAGATGACTTGTTGCTGGCAGACAACCCTGTGTATTTAAAAAGAAACAACAAGGTATATAGAAAGACTTAGAATGCTGGTGGATTTTGTATTGCTTCTTAAACTTTCTCACATAAGGAATTCCAAGATCATTGTGTTGCTTTGATGTATTGGTGCAGCAATAAATTCCCAAGTTGTTTTGTAGCAACAAAGGCAAAAGGATTTAGCAAGAACTTTGTAGCTGGCTCTTGAGGCTGAATGTATCTTACAATAAGCTAATCACTTTTTTTCCCCAAATGTTATTTAACAGGAATGGAACACTTAATCTCTTTTAGATATGGTAGTTCAGATGCACTTACTGATTAAAGACATGCATATAGCACCTTATGTTGCCCGTCTTTTGTCTGTGCATTTCTTTTATTGATCCTCTGTTTTCAGAATGGAATCTAGTAATGATTGTGGTCAACAAGTAATACCATAAGTCTGTGTGTTTCTTTGCATGTGTTTGCCAAGTGCTGTTATGGTTGATGGGTTTAATGTACGGTGCAAGCAAACTGAAGAAATTGCAGTAGAAGTCAGCTAGCCGTTCTTCCTTGATCCTTCATCTGCCTTCGGAGCTTAAGCATGTGAAAGTGGGACCTATAGTCTGTGTGACTTGAGACAGATGTGCACATAAATGTTTCTATATTGCAGTATTTCCTTGTACCTCATGCTTTTAACCTTTCCTTGTCAGAAGTGTGTCAAAAAGAAAAGTATAGATAATGAAGGAATTGGAGTGTAGAAGAAGAGAAACGTCTGCTTGAGTGAAGCAGCTTCACTCTGTACTTCTGGATCTGTGGTTTGGCAGCATGCATGCTTTCTAGACTTGTTAAATCTATCCTGTTTGAATATTTGTATTCAGTAACAGACTCGACTGTATTTGTTGATCTGCATATCTGTTGTAAGAGCAGATTCCTGTTTTCGCTCTAATCCAAAACTCAAGTTTGGAGTAGAAAACGTGGGGTGACTGTAACACTGAGCTACAAAATATAGTGGTAGAGTTGGAAAAAATACCCTAAATGCAGAGGCGATGTTATGCATTAACGTTGGAAGGGGAAGAGAGAAGGCTGCCAAAGCACTTCCCCTAGTCGGACTGATGTTTCAGCCCCACCACGTGCACAGAAGGGGGTGAAATCTTGGCTCCAGTACTTAGAGAACTTTGTCAGTGACTGAAGAGGAGCCAGGACTGTACCTTACTTGGGTTGGTGGGTTTATATGTACCTGCAGAACTTGCCTAAATGAGCTCAACTTCAACAGATGACAGTTCATTTAATAGCCACTTGATTTTTCTGACTTGTGTACATAGTTATAGAAGTAGGTCATATAAATACAACTTTTAGTGAAGTTTCTGAAACTGGTGTTGTTTCTTAAACTAAGTTTAAGTACTTAATGTTGAATGCATGATGAGTATCTGTAGTATCCTGCATTGCTTTAAGCCACATCTAGTTTCTTAGCTACTCAGGTTTCATTTGTACACCTTGAGGTTTCAGTCATAGGCTAGGTAACTTGTAACTGAACATGCTTCCTAATAGCAGCAGTTCTCAAGGCCTCTGGATGTTCATAAACAAAAAATAGTGACAAAACTACATTTGCTGTTTCTTGGTCTTTCCTCATCTCTGATATTAATAAAAATAAAATACTTGCTTCATAGTGCTTGAACTTGAAAGCGTTTTACAAGACAACTTCTACTGCTTAATGAATGTTTGAGATCACTTTTATGTAAGGACTTGCAGTCTCATTTGGGTTGGGAAACTTTACCGTGAATGTTCTCAACAGGTAATACCTACATATCTCTGTTTTGAAAAGAATCTGGAAACTTCATTGCACCTGTTGTGTCTAGCTAAAGCTAAATGTGATTAGGAAAGGTCCATATAGTCTTTTTAAATTCATATGCAGCACAGCCTGTGATCAGTGAATCTAGGAGTGCTTAAAACTTTTTCATAAAACATGTGCTGTGATACCACTGAGCTGACCTAACTGCCAGCAGCTTTCAGAAAGGACTGCCTCACTCCTCAGTTGTATGTTCCTATATCTTACATTTGTCCACATGTATACTATGGGTTTCCAAAGTTGTCTTGGAAAGTTTTTAAATTTGGAAAGTTATTCCCAAGGGAAAAGTTCCTTCCCCCTCTGTCTCTGAGAGTACTGCTTAACTTCCCTTTAAGATTTAGGGCAATGCTTCCATCTAGGAGTTTGTTTAATGGTTGGTTTTGTTCAACTGTTAGATGACTGAAGTTTTCAATAAAATATAATTGGGGCAGACGGTTTTTGTGCGGTCGTGTCTACCTCTTGTCTCTTCTACAAGAACTTCAGTTGTGACTGCTGCTGTTTAGTGTATGTTTTCTTTTGGTGCCAATGGAAGTGACTAGACATGTACAGTAAAATGGGGTATTCTCTGAAATACTGTTGCAGCTATGGACTTGTTAGCAGACACCAGCTGGCTGCAGGCTCTAACCTGAGGATTTTAGTCTCTTGTGCCCAGTACAAATACTTGTGAAAAGAACCAAAATGAGATCTAGCTGTGAATTTGTAGGACTTGAATTTGTATTCTGATTTTGAAGATGGCATTCTATAGAATGCTCAGTTATGATGACGAGAGGTATATGAGGTAAAATGTCAGGTACAGTTTAAAATGGTAATCTCTTTAAAACAGTCATCACTTTAACTTGCCATGACTTATGGAGAGAAGATCCCAAACAAAATTTGAATGCCTCTGAGTGTGGCCAGGAGACATGGAAAAAGCAGCAGTGGTTTAGGGAAGTTGCAGTAACTCTTGCTGTTGAGACTGGAATGCAGAGGAATTAGAACTGTAGAATCATAGAATCATTGAGGTTGGAAAAGACCTCCCAAGATCATCAAGTCCAACTGTCAGCCCAACACCACTGTGTTGCTAGTACCATGGGTAGCACTGCTCTTCTACAGCATGAGACTTACTTTCCTGTCTGAACATTTATATTTTGTTGGACGTGCTAAAACTTCTGCGGTTCCCAGAGAATATGCCCTAATCAGAGAGGAATAACTACTGATGAGTATGAAGAATTAAAAATCATGAATTAGCTTATTTTTAGCTTTCTGCAGTGCTGTGGAAATGGGATGTGGGGGGGGGGAAAGCACTCTTTAATTCTTTATTAGTTTTGCTGCAAGTTACATGAGGTGTTTTGGGTTTTTTCTGTGCTTGTTCTTAAAGCTTGCCTTTGCAGAACAGGTTGTGTAGATCTTGGATTCCACAAGATAAACTGGGTATGCTATGTGACATCACTGCTGATGTAGTGAAGGGGAGAAACTGAAGAGCTTTCTAGATAAAGAAATGTAGGCATCTGTTTTATAAATTGACTCTAGCTTTTGTTATCTGGTGTTAAACTGACTCTTCTGGTAATGCCTTTTGAACACTACATGCTTGTAAAGTTGAAATAGTTTGTGGCTTGGTAGCAGACTGCTTAATACGTACAGGAAGTGCATATGTTTTGCCAAAGTTAACGGGCTTGCCCTTGCCTGCCTGGAGCTAGCTGAGTGTGAAGTTCTTGGAAGTGGAAGCACTGCATTTCTGAAGGAAACCCTTGTAGCATTGCTTCAGGGGTTGTATGGTTGACATTACCATAATTGTGGCTCCTGGTTGCTTACTGATGATACTTTTAAATATCTTTGTTTCCTCCTCCTGAGGTGGTTCTTGATAAGTAAATCCTCCTGTCCTTTAGGGTCTTGTCCAACTGAGCACATGAAATCTAAGTTAGCATATCTCAGCTTAGTTTGCCTGTCCTACTTAATGTAATGTTAGGTGTTGGCTTAACTTATTTTGAAGGAGAAGGTACGTTAAACTTGATCTCTTTAAGAAAAGAATCCTAATAAGTAACCTGTCTCTTGAGTGATTCGAGACTCAATTATTTACATTAATTGATTGGTTTTGCTTACTACCAGAAGGTGAGCAACCAGATGAAGGGTTGGTTTTGTTCTGAAGTCAACAGTCAACACAGTATTTAGAAATGTTCCTTACTTTATACTCTTTTAGTACAGTACTTTGGAGATCTCATCAAATGGTGTTTTTTGCTGAATTCATGGCTTAAATTGCATGATGAGCACTGCCAGTTTTTAGGACTAATAAGCTCTTGAAAATGTAGAAAAATATTGATGTTGTAATCTAATCTCTTAGAAATGTCTAAAACTAACTTTGTGTGGAGTAACGGGATGTCTGCCTTATCCTTCAGTCATCTTCCCTTTCAGATTCTGAAGGATGAGACTGAGGCTTTGGTCACCATAGAGGCTGTTGTCTTGCAATGATCTGTATAGGGAGGGTGGCTAGGTGTACAAAACAAGCTGGAATTCTCCTTAGGTTAGGAGGTCTAAGAAGACAGTTGATTTGCTCTTATCTACTGAATTATGTTTATGGTGAGTAACAAATGCTGTTTAATTCCAGTTGTCATAGGTCTCTGTGTGTGTATGTATATACTAAAGGCTGTTAGAAAGGCTAGAGATGCAAGAAAATACTTGAGAGGACAGATTCTTGTTGCTTTTCTGTGGAAAATGGTTATTTGTAAATGAAGACTGCGAGTTAATATATCACTTTGACTGTCTAGGGAAATGGCAAAATTATAAATCTGAATAAAAGGTGAATTAGAAGGCGAAAAGCCTTGAATTGAAATTTGAAGTTTAACTAGTACTCTGAACGCTTCTTTTAAATAGCCATTAGGACACACTTTCTCAGTTGCTGAAGTTGTCTGTAAAAGCCATGTGAGCCTTGGCTTAGTTGCATGGGAAGTCTTAACTCAAAGTGGAATCTCAGAAGTTGAATTCAAGACTAAGTTTTTCATGTGGCTTCTGGCCACCTTTGACACAGCTCAAGTTCTCTTCTGCCTCTCCATGAGCATGTTATGATCTAGCACAAATCTGTGTTGTGTGGTCTTGCATTTTGTGGACTGCTGCTCAGATGTGCCCATTTCAAATGTAAACAACCTTTTTTGTATGCAGATAGGGAGTAGTTTGTCTTGTGACAGAGTATCTTGTCATGCAGGAGTAGCTGTTTGAAGCTGACAAGCTAAGTGAAAACATCAGTAGTGTGTAGTTAAGCAAGTTTTCTCCTATCTGCCTTGCTATCAGGCTTGCACCAGTTTTTCCAAAATGGACTTGGTACTGTGTACTAGCTCTGAAATAAGGTCTTGCCCTGTACTTTGCTTAGTTTTCAACTTGCTTAAAATCTTTCCATCTCTTTATTTGTAACAACTAGTCAAAAATACTGCCTGTGGCACAAAAATCATAATAAAAATCGTAATAGCTATAGGTTGCCTGGTCTAGGTTTCACATTCCAATAGCCTGAAAAAAGAAAGATCAAGAATTGAACTTGTTTCCTAAGTTCCAGTGATAGGTCTACTTAGCATACTGCTATGATGCTTTGGTATCTTTATTCCAAGTGTTCCTTTTGTCTGTGTTGCTGGGCTTCTAATAATCTCCCCTACAGACAAGCTTTGTGTAGTGTGTTTAAACCTTCATTTTTCAGTATAATCAATATTTTCTGTATGAAACAGTTAAACTCTAGCTTTGTGTTCTTAAGGATGTTTGACCTTGTGTTCATTAACTCTTTCTTACTCTCTTTTGAAAGGCCCTTCCTTCTTCCATGATGATAGTAGCTGTCTACTGCCCGGTGATAGCAGCTCTCTTTATCATTTTGAAGATGGTGAATTACCGTTTGCACAGGGCATTGGATGAGGGAGAATTTGTGGAGAGGAATGCCAGTGAGTATATGGACAGAGGTGCAAAAACAGAACAAAGCAATGTTTTGGCCAAGAGGAAAGACAGCAGTGGGCCCAGGTAAGATGTCTGCTGATGTTTGTATGCTGCATCAAGTGGTAAGAAAAATGCTGTCTTCATCAGATGTGTAACTGGAGTGGTGGTTGAAATAACCACTGAGAAATCTAGATGTAGACCTCTGTAGTTCAGCCAGACGTTAAGTTTATATATTAGGTGTGAAAATGATGGATTCATGTGAATTTCCTGGTTCCTTCCCCCAGAGGACTTCTGGAACAGTATTGAAAATGCTGGAAGCATTGAAACAATATCATGGAAAATGTGTGCTGATTAGTTCAGTAAATACTTGATGAACGCAACTGGTACAAGTAAACTTATTTCAGCAGTGGACTTAGTTTTGAAATTCTAGCTGTCAAAGAGCATATACTACATGCTAGGTCTTTTATTACTAAAAGAAAAATCTGATCAGGCTTCAATTTGCTTTATTTTGCAAAAGCAAGAGTTGGATACAATGCTTGTCTCCAGTTACAGTATTACTTCAGGAGAGCTGTCCTGTGTACTTGAAAATTCTGGAATTGCTCGGTAATGAAGGTGGTGATTCTGAAGTATTGTTGGTAGGAGATGATACCTTTCCACAGATCGTCTTTGCTCTTGCCAGTGTAAAACAAACCCCAGAGACTTTTTTCCTGTGACCAGACTGTTTGGAGAAAGAAGATGAAAAGATGATTCATCAGCAAGTCCAGCCTAACCAGTCTGATGAGACTGTGGATGTGTTATGAGCTCTATTATCAAAGCCTCTGTCTGGCTCCAGATAATTGAGGCCATCTCATGTATGGAGTAAATCAACCTTGAACTGTTATTTCTTAAAGAATTTCTCTATTGTCTGTGTTTCTGATACTAGTAGCCATGATTATTTTTCATAGTAGTGGCTCCTGAGTCTTCAAAGGTTGTCTCATTTAAAACCAACTCCCCCCCCCAAGATTTATATGTGGAAACTTATGGTATAAGGACATGTACTTGAAGGAAGTCTCTTGAGTCTTTTTATCAGGACCCTTAAAGAAAGTGTTGAAAAAATGATGCTCTTTTGCTTCTAGGCTTAGCTTTTTAAAGGACTTTATTGTGCATATGGTGTAGCTTCTTATGAGTTGGGTCATAAGTTCTTTGTCTGCTCTTATCTCTGGTATTGGTAACAAAAACAGCATCTTGGGTTTCTTCAGAGTTGATATGCAGTAACTTCTTGTATTGATCTTTTATAACCTGACTCTTTTTCCCTGTTGTGTTTGGTAACTGAACCTCCTGATTTTAATTTTGACTCCAGTTAGATCACCGTATACCTTACTAAAGCTGTATTAAGCATATTTGGCAGTATGCTTGCCTAAATGTATATTAATGCTTATTCTGCTTAATAAAATTCATTCAAGTCAATTATTGGTCTGTTCTGTTTCAGTACAACCTTTCTAATGCATGTTTTAGCTGTGAACCTTGGATTTTTGGGGCTTGGTGTTTTTTGTTTTTTGTTTTTTTTTTTTAAGCCATGTAGCTTTTGCTTTCAGAACTAACCAAGATTTGGCAAGGGACTTCTAGTATTGTGAGTTGCTTCTGGATGTTTCAGAACTTCTGTTTTGTCTAAGGAGCAGTTGACATGGGACAAGTTACTACATTATAATTATTTGTAAGCTCAGAAGTAGAGGTTAGTTTGATGCTGCGTGTCCTGCTTGCCAACTAAAGTTCCATTAACTTTTACATGATCCTTGTTCCCACTTTCAGGTCTCTTAACTAGAACTGGGAACAAGGTCAATGCAGAAATTACGGAGGTACTTTTTGGTAAGTGGGATGTACAGTATATACTAATCTTTGCT
Source organism: Piaya cayana (assembly GCA_013389865.1). Classification (NCBI taxonomy): domain Eukaryota; kingdom Metazoa; phylum Chordata; class Aves; order Cuculiformes; family Coccyzidae; genus Piaya; species Piaya cayana. Next base: position 46,157 of record WAAB01016808.1, on the reverse strand, counting down.
TGGAAGCTTACAAGAACTCTGGGTAACATTCAAACCGGTAGAGGGGATGTAGAGCAAGTGTTTAATATTGAACTGTTGCTGCCTTAGTAAGTTAAATCAGAACGCTATTACAAAAAAGATGACTTGGAAGACAGTGTATGTAGGGTGTGTGGTTTGGGGTTTTTTTTTGTTTTTTCCTTGAATTCTTTTCTTCTACCTTAAGGTAGATATAGGGTATATCTAAGTAGACTTACTGTGCTAAATATTTGCATAGTCAAAATGTTAATTTTGGTAGCTTAGGCTACAGCATGTGTTACTAAATAAATGTATGGATAGAATAGTGTGCAAAGCTGTCCTAGAGTTTTAACCCTGCTGCACACCCCCTCCTGGGGACCACTTTAGGTATTTAATATTAGTATTTTTTAAGGATTAAGCAATAGTCTGGTATCCGTTCAAAAGTTGCATTCAGGATTGTGTTTAGCTTCTAATAATGGCTCTTGTTTCTTTCTGAAGATAGTTATCTGCAAAATGATGCTCTTGGATATTTGAAAAAAATTTGATATGGTGTCATTTGTAGGTTTACATGAACTGTTCATCTATCTTTGTTGCATGTTGGTTTGTGAATAGCATCAAACTATGAGGTTTTTAATCTTTTCATAAAACCCCGATGTGCTTAAGTGGAGAACAAGTCACTATTCCTTAAGAAATGCTTTGTTTTTCCTCATCTTTATAAATCTGAAATTCTCTAATCAATGTTTTTGGACACTCAGTCTTAGATAGGAATGCTACTTGTCTTCTGTAGCTTCTAGTGCAGTTGCTGCTTTCATTCTTAAAAGGGTGTTTGTAATTCTTCTGTCAGGTTTTATGAAAACAGATGATGGGGATACAGGCTTCTAATCTCACATAAAAGGTAGAATGAACAACTCAAGCTGTTGGTCGTCACTGGACCCACATAGATACCTTAAAACATGTTAATCAGCCTTGCTTTTAGGGGGCTGAATATGGCTTCTTTCTTGTGTCAGTAACTTTTATGGTTCACATTACCATAAAGCATTAGGCTGTGCTGATCCCCATCAGCATAGGGGAGCTACATGAATTTCCTATGTATTTCTTCTACAAAATGAAACCGACAGCTGGAGGATGTTGCTTTTTTGAGTTACATACAGTCCTCTTGAAGAAAGAGAAGAGAAATAATAAAAAAAGTACTCTAACTCTTTCCCTACCTTTTGCTGTTTCTTCTCCTTGCAGCTTTCTATGACTGGCAGACCTGTTCTTGAGCTTGGAGTTGTTTAGGCTTTCTGAGTCTATAATTAGTGTTTCAAGCCTTAACTTCTCTTAATACTTGAAACTGTCACAGTCAGGCATTTGCTGTATGTGCTGTGGTCCTTCTGTGTTTTGAGAGCAGCCTCCTGAGTAGTTGTCCTGCTAATAACCTTGCACATTAAAGATAGAAGGTGTTCAAAAGAAAAGGGTAAAAACTCTCTGCTTCATCCTGGAATCAAATTTGTTCATTCCAAATAATCTCTGGAAATTCTAGTCTGAATATCAGATTTCTGTAGTCAGTCTACTAAAGTCAGGTTTTAAACTCCTGATTTTGTGTTGGCTTATGGCCTCTTCAGACTTTTGGTTAGTCTCTGACACACTAGTGTAATAGAGCTGCAGATGGTGATTTTTTTTTAGGTAGGACAGTTACCAATAATTAGAAATACTATTTTCCATTTGTCTTGCGTAGTCTCTGGATCCTCTTCAACAGCAGTCTTTGTTGCCTGTAGCTAGTTGTAATTGATGCAGTCTTCTTGATTTCTGTAGTAACTTCACTTTATCTTTGCTTGCAATCTGAAAAGCGTAGCACTTGTAAGGTTTGAAGTCAGCAAACTAAGAAGCTGTAGAACTTAACAGTGGAAAGGAGCAACCACAATGCTAGCAGAAAATAGCTGCTAAGGGATTCTACATGCTGTTGTAGTCCAGATGCTTATGCATACAGTGATTAATCCTAGAAATCTGTACTTCCTGATTGTTCGTGCAAACTTAGTTTGTTGTTGTTTGTTGCTAGCTTTTGTAAATCCATTTAGTGTGTGCTGTCACAGAATATAACAGCTGTGAGTAGAGTGGTGGTGTTGGGTTGTATTATTGCTTGTGCTGATCAATATCGGTTCACTTCTAGATAAAACAGTCTCCTTTTCCCAGGCTAGCTAACTACCTAGTTGTGAATGAGAGGTTACTTGCATTGACTTTTTACTTCATAGGGCATACTTGAGTTGAATGCAGTGTTTCTGAATGAATTATTCAAACAGGAAAGGAATTTCATCTTTTTGTGAAAGGCATTCTTTGTTGTATCTTCATTTGTCATCATAGTGTACGCTGAACTGAAATATAACTGAGAATTTTTCAGTTTAGTTGTTTAACTTTGTCCTTATGTTCTTCAAATGTTTACATAAGTAAGCTACAGCTAGTGGAAATCATTGAAGCTGAATTCTTAACTTTTGTTCCCTGTTCCTCCCCACCCCTGCTCCCTTACCTGCTTTAGGATAATTGACAATATTGAGTCAGAGAGGGTGCTTATGACTCACTGCTGAGCAGTATCCAAATGTTTTTCACTTCAGTTGGCTGGTGTCAGACCCTGACTGTTCTGCTAACTCATGGCTGGTTGTCTCTTAATTAACTTAGCTTTGCTGAAGTAATACATTACTAACTTCAAACTGTCTTTTTGCTGTCTCTTAGATGTAGGAAAGTTTAGGGACCATGTGTATGATCTAGAATGGTTGCCAAGGTTGTATCTCTACTCCTCTCTGAGATGACGACAGCTTGAAATGTTGTGCTGCAGAATGGATGATGTTTCAGGTCCTTACGTCTACTGTTTGCTTATAATATCCTACATTGATGACTGTGTATTACAAAAATTATTAGGTGTTGGTCTTATTGCATGAGACTTTTCTATGTGACTAGCTGTCTGTTAGTTAAATCCTGCAGTGAGCGCTTCTATCCACTTCTGTCCCCTGTTCCAGAGAGGCTGCGTCTTTAGCCAAGCTGGAGAATGGTTGTGTGGATGTTGGAATGGACTTGCCACAGCTCTGTATTATTGATTGCTGGGGAGGCAATTGTTTATGTTTGAGAAGGGGAAGAAATCATCAGTGTCTAAATTACACTGCAGTTACTTCTATTCAGAAGTCTTCCAGATCAAAATGGTTGACAAAAGCTGTGTTGGGGGGGAAAAACTATGCCTCAACTCCTCCCTCTTTGCAGTTAACAAACAAGACTAGCTTGGATCGCTGAACTGTAGTCCCCAATTCATTTCATACCCTGTTATCCTAATGGATGGTTTCAGTGTGATTTTATTTCATAAATACTTACCTTTGACAAGCTGAATTAGGTGAAATCACTAGATGTATAAAGCCTCAAAATATTTCTTGGTAAGGTATGTAAATTTTTTGAAGGGAAGTTAGTTTCTAGTAGATGAAAAAGCTTTGCGGCCCTGGGAGAGATACCATCTCCCTGCAGGTCTCTGCCTTTCCAGTAACTTTTACTGATAGCGTGTGGCTTTCTTGATTAACCCATCTTTTTTCTTGTTTCTAGATCCAATCTAGAGAAAAAGATTTGGAGTCATTTCCCTTCTTTTTGGAAGAATTCAATTTAATACTTTTATTTATTGATCTCCAGATATTAGAGTTGGACATCATCTGAAGTTACATGTGTGAATGTATAGACAGAGAATTTAATATACCAGCATTTCAAAATCGTAGGTCTTAAGTCTTGATGACTGTGTTGTCTGGTGACAGTGATCTTTACAAGGTAGCAGCTTTTGGCAGTATAGAGAGTGCTCCAGCTCACTGAGCTTCCTGTATCAAGTGGGCAGTATTCATCGGAAGATACTGGGATATATTTCACCCCTTGATATTTAAAAAGGGAAAAATTGTTTTGAACATGCATTGAATGTAGACAAATTTCTGTTTCACTGGTAGGTTAATGCTCTTTTTTCTGTTTTCCTTTTATGTGTCTTTCAGTGACCCTGGTGGAGGGATTGAGATGTCAGAGTTCATACGAGAAGCAACTCCTCCTGTTGGCTGTAGTTCACGCAATTCTTATGCTGGGGTAGATCCAAACAACCAGGTAAGAATTAAAGCCCCTGTGGTTGCTGCTTTGGTACTTTTAGCTTTGCAATCTGCAGAATAATCTTTGTCAATTTTTTTGCCTTAATGTTTTACATTTTTCTGTTATAGTAGGATAAGCAACTTACCTTTTTGTATTTAACTGCTTTATTAGGGTGGTGGTGTGCTCTTCCAGCTGCATAGCTCAACTTGTGTTCATTTTAAGAACAGCTGGGTTTTATATGGGCACCCTCTGTTCCATCAGAAAATACTCCCTTTTGCTCAGTTAAGTTTCTTTTGATTTAGTAAATCATAATAGCTCTTAGCTTTGTCAGGTAAGTACCAAAACCTACTCTAGTTGTCTTCGTGCTTCCTTTTGGTATCAGTGGGGAGTTAGATAGCTTAAGCTGTAACTTCATTCCTATGTTCTAACTTTATTTTTCCTCCTTCTGTTTGATCTGTCATTTAGACACTTAATTGGCAAATTTCAGTTATGCTTAATTTCAGGAGGATTCTGTTAAGTCGTCTTAGAACAGATCCATTGCTGACTTTTCTATTTCAATGCTAAGTGACTTTATGTAAGTAGCTATTCCTGACAGTTCAGACTCTGCAGTCAAAAATGTTTATTTGCTGAAGTTCAACACAAGATAAACTGGTAGAAATGGAAAGACTGAAGCTTTTTATTTTTTTTTGACCTCTGCAAAATCATCACTATTTTGACACTTCAAGAGGAGTAAGAAAAAAAAATCACTAAGTATGGGCTGCTGCACACCAGCTGGAGGTGCTGAAGAACTTGGCTTTATTAGATTTTAATGCGACTTCATTATGCTCTAGTTGTCTTCTGATTTCACTAGGGAAGTTGTTCTGTTTCCTGATTGTCTGCTAGATTTATGCATTGAAATTTCATAGCGCTGCATATCCTGTTCCTTCTGTTTGGCTTGTGATGTTTAGCCAGTTGTGGCATCTTCCTTTTGCCAGCTGTTAATGAAAAAAAGTAGCTTGACTGGATATGCTGTAAGGTTGTTTTGACAATGGGCAATGCATCATCATATTAAAGATACAGAAGCTGTTTTTAAATGACGTAGTGGCATATTACAATATCAAGTTTTTCCAGTTAGATCTCAGAGCAGGCAGTATATAATGTAGTGCAGTGTTATGTTAATTTTGGTGTTTTATCTGAATAACACTCTGTTATGTAGCACAGATACTTTAAGAGATTCTCTCCTTTGAAAAGAGTGGGTATTTGGTAGTGTTGAAAGGAACAGGAAGTGAAGGTCCATGTAGGAATGCAGAACTAGGCTGGGGATCATGTTTGAGTGGTCTTTGGAAAAAGAATTCTGAACATTTGTTAAGAGTTTCAATGTTAAAGCCTGTGAAGAAGCTGTGGGTTCTTTCATGACAATATAACACAATTAAAGCTACGGTGAAAGGAAGTACAGTGTTTAAAGCGTCTTTATGCCGATAAAATTGCTGTTTGCTAGTTCCCTGTCTTTGCAGCATCAAAAGAGTATATGAATAGTAAGCATCTGAGTTGTTTAGGGTTTTTTTTTGTGCAATAGCTTTCCCCTGCTGATGCACTTGCGTTCAGGTAGAACATTCAGCAAGGCATGTTATTGAAGTGGGGGAGAAAGAGAAGTTGAAACTCTTAAGCAAAGTGGCTGACTAAAAGCACTAGTTGAGATTTTTTTTTGCATTGCAGGTGGCAAAGCCTTTGTTCCCTAATAAGGCTGAAGAAAATCAGCATACATCCTCAGATTATCTTAAATTTGCTATGCTTACAAGGAAGAGTTGGTAGAATTATGCTTTCTTTTCCCCAGTCATTTGAACTCTAGCAGTTTTAGAAAAACATCATCCCAATAAGTATAAAGTAAAATTACTATCATTTTTATGTATCTTGCATTCAGATTTTGCCTTTGAGTGCTCTTCTATTTGAGTGTTTTAATAATTTGACGTAACAGCGTTTTTGTGCTATTTGGAGCTCTTTGAGGTGGTATGGGAAATATTCTTGAAGGAAAGACTGTTCTCTTTAGTACCTCTGCAAAAAAATTTGTCATATCAAAAGGCAGGCTGCAAACCTAAATGGCTTGCTAGGTTTCATACAAGGAGGTACATGCCTTCTGATTGGCCTTTAAACATGACTGAACTGCAGATTCTACAATTTTGAAATCTGATTGTAAATAATATCCAAGAATAGATCAAAGAATACTACTGTCTTCCACTAACCAGTTTACTTGCTTTGAGGTAACTCTAACTTGTGTACTCGGAAACTGTCTTCAAAAGAAAAACTGCATTTGCAGGAGTGAGAGGAATAAGATACAATAAAATGATTAGGTTAATTTGATTTAAGTTTATTTAAGTTTATTTAGCTGCCAGTAGGGATCATCCTGCCCTATCCCCTGTTCACATTGTTGCCACTTTCCACATATAATTGCTTAGATGCTTGTGGTTACCTCGTTGTTAGAGCAACTGTGGCAGATGTGGAAGCTAATCCTGGTAAAAATATGTATTTTTTCCAGTGGGAGCAGTTCCTGGATTTAGCTTGATGTTTAGGATGTTGAGCAGATAAGTTTTATATTAACAGTGTTTTCTTTAAGCATTTTAGGCAGCCATGATCCCTGCATGAAATACTCAGTTTTATGACAGCATTTAATGTCCCATCACACTACTAACTTTGTTTCCACATCAAATATTTTTAAGCTTTTTCCTAGTTTAAAAAATGTTTAAAAATAGTAAAATCTTCTAGTATATTGACTGTAAACAGAGTAGTGCAGTGATATGTAGTTCAATGCAGAACTGGATGCCTTGTTATCTCTGCAGTGGGAACATTGAGTCAGAAATTATTTTCCAGTGTTGTGCTGTTGGATGCTTTTATGCCTTTGAAAATCTCTCCCAGGTGTATAGGCAACAGCATGCATTGGAGTAATAGGAGACAACAGTTGGGCAATTCCTGAAACTTTTATCTTTTTATGTAATTTCTTGTTTCTAGGTTGGATCTGGGTTATCTCGTCTGGGAACAGCAGCAACTATTAAAGGTGAGTTTGTTTGGGTTTTTTTGGCTGCTACTTAAAACTACCTTGCATAGCACTTCAGATCACTAGTGTTTACTAAGTTGTTTCCGAATAGTGTCTAAGTTATTCATCTTCAGAATATTATTGTGAGTGAAGGACAGCATTTACTAATTGAAAGAAATGGGAGTTGCAAGTCAAGTCTAAAACAGTAGAAGAGGATATCGTAGAATCCATGCTCCGTTTTCTGCTTAAAAACAGTTTTTTCTTTTGTCTGCAAGTGCAGAGCGATGGGGTTGGTTTGAGGGAACTTTTTCCTACTGTTTTGAGTTCTGTGCAACCAATTGCCCTTCTGGTATGGTTTTCTAGTAACTTGATTATTTCTAGTTGCTTGGCATATAGCAAAAGTATTGTCCAGGACAGCCCATGTGAACTCCTGAGATGAAAAGACATTATTTATAATATGGAAAGTTGCTGTCTTGTCTTATTTTCTTATTCTTGCCTTACGAAATTTACAAAAGGTAATTAGATGTCATGTCTGTCACTCGTCTGATTTTTTCCTTATTTTTTAACTTTATAAGTATTTTGTTACAGTCTACCCACTTATTTTTACTAGCAACAATGCAAAAAGGAATATTCCAATAGATATATCTTAGAGATTTTTTGTTTTTTTTCTTTATTTCCTTTGATCTATGTAGGATACGTTTTCAGTTTTTTCATGGAAGATCTGTGTAGTTGAATGAATTTCTTGTGTACAAAATAAAAAAAAGGAATAGGCAGGATTTAACTCTAAAATATGAGAAATCTTTTTTTACTGTAATTATTACTTGCCTTTAAATGTAGAAATAAAAGCAAGTGTTTTATGATTTTTATGACAGGTGAGAAATCTGCAATGTATGTAGATGTGTGTTAATGCTTGGAGTGCTAGTAGTCTTCTTTAAAATTCACAGGAGATACTGACACTGCTAAGACCTCTGATGATATCAGTTTAAGTCTTGGACAGAGTTCGAGTCTATGTAAAGAAGGGAGTGAAGAACAAGGTAAAATTTCTTCTTCTGCATGTTTAATGTGTATTCTGTTACCAGAGACCCTTTCCTTAACATGCTAAAATAAATTAACGCAGTTTGATAGATTCTAAGAAAGCTTATCGTGAAGCTCTCCATTTCCTCTCTTAATTACTGCTAAGTTCCTAAGATGTAGAGCTTAAATACTTGTCACTGTTCCTTGGTTGCATGTTTCTTGTTTTGGCATCTTACAGCAGGTGATATTTAACATCATCTTACTCCTGGAAGATAGCTAGCTTACATGTCTCTAGATAGTCTTTGTCCTGCTAAAAGTGACCCGAGATTCATGGACTTCATTGTAGACTAATTTGCTTTGCCTTCCACTACAACCAAGCAATTTATATATGTATTTTGCTTTGTTTTTTTTAAATCAGGCATGTTTTTCTGTAAAGTAAATAATCCTGTGCAGAGTTATCTTTCTGGAACTGTAGCTGCTTCTAATATGCAAACTATCAGTCTTGTATTTGTTTTTCCTAATGTGTAAGGAAACTACTAGCTTGTATTCTTCACTTGTCCATTTTTGTTTCAGATCTCATTTTTCATTTAGCTTTATTGCCAGGGAAAATCTGCTCAGACTGAAACAGGGCATAAAACTAGGGAAATCTGTTTTCTGTTTTTAAAGTACCTTGTGATTAGCAGGAAGTAAACTCAGGGAATACTATATGTTTTGGCCAGTCTAATTAGACTGATGGATCCCTTTGTTACTGCGTAATTCAGTACAGAAAGTATGTTTAAAATAGAGAATTACGTGTGGCAGTGTTGTTGTAATAGGTAGCAGGGTTCTACTACTTTCAGCCGAGTAATGGAACTATTGTGAAGTTTCTCAAGTTACACATGTGCAAACATACACTACAAAAATTTAGCAGTTGTGGTAATGTAACTTGGCCTCTAGATCTAGTGGTTTTAGTAGCAAAAAAGGAAAGTAGCCTGACTTCCACGAATACCTGCAAATGGACACTTTTACAGCACACTGTGATGGATAACTACTTTTCTGACCAAAGCCAGCAGATTGCTAACAGCAAATCCTCATAATTTGCTTAAATAGCATGAGTTTTAGAGTTAGTAAAATTCCATAGGTCATTTTATTATAACACCAGTAGACCTGTGCCAGTGCCTTGCTAGCATCCTTGCTAACTGTGAGCGTACTTAGTATCTGGTAGGGAAGGTGATTTGGGGTTATTTTGTTTTTTTTATTGTCACTTCGAAGTTGATGGGGCTTATTTTGTTTTCTGTCATAGTATTATAGTGTATGTGAAACAGTTTAATGCATATAAGATGTAAAATAAAAGGCAGGGTACCCTTTTATAATTTAGAAACTTTGGTGTATGTAAAACATTCTGAGACACCTGAGCAATAGAGGAGGTTGGGGACTTGTCAGAATCATGGGGGGTTTTTTTAGCTACTAAGATTAAAGTGGTGATGGTGGTTACTTTTTCATAGAAGCCTGTCAGGTTTGCCCAGATGCTAGGAAATATTTTAAATGGTAATGTGATGCAAAGTACTGCAAGTCTATTTTATCAGTTTGCTTTATCTGATACAAACAAGAAGCTGTAAAGCAGATTGTGTAATTTACATGAATGTTCTACATGAGTATTTTTAAATATGTACTTCAACAGATTTGGCAACTGATCGGAAGCTTTTTCGTCTGGTGTCGAATGACTCATTTGTCTCCATCCAACCTTCATTATCTTCTGGACAAGATTTGCCAAGAGACAGTAGTGAAAAAGTGTGCCTCTCGAACAACCAGCTTGTGGACCAGCCTAAAACCAGTGCATGTGACACAGAAGCAGCTTTGCTTGTAGCTCTGCATTCTCACTCCTACAGGAAGGATCATAGACCACGAGGTGTACCAAGGACTTCTAGCTCTGCTGTTGCTTTTCCAGATGCTTCACTAAATGACTTCCCACTCTATCAGCAAAGACGAGGACTAGATCCTGTCAGTGAGTTAGAAGCTTCCAAGCCCCCTTCTGGATCCAGAGAGTCCTTGGCTGAGAACTCTTGCATTTCAGGAGTTTTTCAGCTAGATGACATTCTGAAAAGTAGTAGTCCTCAACCATTGCCTAAGAGTGGGAAGAGCAAATCCTTAAAAGCAGACAAAAGTGTGGACAGTCTGAGAAGCCTGAGTACTAGAAGCAGTGGTTCAACAGAGAGCTACTGCAGTGGGACTGATCGTGACACTAACAGTACCATCAGTAGCTATAAAAGTGAACATACTAGCTCAACACATATAGAAAGTGTGTTGTCAGAGCACGAGGAGGAGTCTTCTAGAGAAGAGAAAAAGGATGGTAAGAAAAATGACTGTGATGTTGACTTGGAGGATGACAGTAGTTCTACTACTGTTAAAAGGACTAGTAGCGAAAGGACTACTGTGGAAGCGAGTGCTGACAGTGGTGTTCAAGAGGCAAAGGGCCCTAATGAATCTGATGAGATGCACAGTCAGAAAGGTCTTGGTGCCTCTGCCTCAGAAGAGGCCAATAAGAACCCACATGCCAATGAATTGACTATGCAAGCTGACAGGCCACTTGGGAAGGCTGCTGAACAAAGATATGAGCAGAGTGAGAAACTAGCTGTGTTAGTAGAATCAAGAGCTTCTAAAGAAACAAGTGGAAAACAAAAAGAGGGAGATGTTCGACCAAAATCTTCTAGTTTAATACATCGAACAGCCTCTACCCACAAGTCCAACCGGAGAAGGACAGGAAAAAAGCGGGCTAGTAGTTTTGATTCAAGTCGGCACAGGGAATATGTTTCCTTCCGAGGTGTATCTGGTACTAAACCTCACAGTGCTGTATTTTGTCATGATGAGGACTCCAGTGATCAAAGTGACTTGAGCAGGACATCGAGTATGCAGTCAGCTCACCAGTTCAGCAGTGATAGCTCTTCCAGCACCACCTCCCATTCATGCCAGTCTCCTGAGGGAAAGTACAGTGCTTTAAAGACCAAATATGTTTCTAAGGAACGTGGGGGCACAGACCCTGAAAATGCTCACAAAACCCATGTAAGCTCTGAAGGAGTTGGCAAAAAACGGTCTACACGTCGGACTTCTAGCACAAACAGTGCCAAGAGTCGTGCCAGAGTATTAAGCCTGGACAGTGGTACTGTAGCTTGTTTAAACGACCCAAATAGTTTAATGGCACCAGGTAACATAAAACAGTTAACCACTTCAAAATCTGATTTGGAAGCCAAAGAAGGAGAGGTGCTAGATGAGCTATCTCTGTTGGGAAGGGCTTCACACTTAGAGTCAGTCACTCGTTCTAGGAATAGCTTACCAAGCCAGGTTACGTTTCCTGAAGGGGAAGAGCAAGAATCAGCAAGCGGAGGTAAGTACATGACCTACCGAAAGTACCTTGCAATATTTCTTTGAGTCTGATATCTTAAGTAACTTAAGTCACAGTTACACTTATATGTCTTCCTGTTTCTTTGTTCTTGCGTAGTAAAACTGACAAAGCATTTCCTTCATAATCTTTTGGAAGATCTACAGAGATGGATTTGATCTCAGACAAATGTTATGAAATCAATAGAGGTGTTAGTTTGTAACTGACAGTCTTTGTTAACCAGAGCTGTATCTTAAAACTATAATTTATGATCAAATTGGACCTGCTCTGTTGTGTTATTCAAGCTGCAAATTGTGTGTACTACTTTCAGATGAAAATAGTCTCTCTTTTGTTAACTTTTAAAGATTGTGCAGTTCAGAAAATTAGGAACTTGGAAGTGATTGTAGTTACTACTTCCTCTAAGAATGAGCTCTCTGGCATGGCTTGAGGTGTTACCAAAAAAAACCCAAACAAAAACCCAAAAGCCTTATTGTGCTGCTTAGTATTGTGTGTCCCTATTATAGTCTGGCAACAAAGCTGAATTCTCCTAGGGATTTGATTTTGCTTAGGCTTGCCGTTGTTGGCTAGACAGTGTTGTTTACTTTAGGGTTGGACTTTTTTTGTCCTCATTATAAGAACACAACATTCCTGTGCCAGAGAGAGGATTATTGTGGTTTCCTCCTGCTTTTTATGACTATTGCTCTGTTTGGGGTAAAGGGAGTAACTGTAGTATTTGATATTAATAGAGATTAATAGGGGCGTTTTAAAATAAAAAACTTGAAGCTTCTAGTTTTTATCACCTGTGATGATATTTCAGTCTTTTCTTGATTAGCCTTGTTGAGTTCCTTAACTGGAAGATTTTCATGTCTTGGAAGATAAGTGGGTTTATAGTATGTTTTCAGAGCAGTGTGGGATTGCTTAGTCTGACTTCTGGGACAGTGTGAGGGGAATACCTACCAGACAGTCTGGGTGTTGTCAGCTGAGCACTCAAATGCTTCATAAAATTCTGTGTTAGATCAGAACATAAATATTTTTGTATCACATCTGTTTTATATACCATAAATAGTTTCAGGTAATAGTAGCAAATTTACTGTCCTTGTAAGAAACACTTAGTAAATAAGCAAGACTGCTGTAGCAAAGTATAGCGACTCTTACATCTTAAAAGGAGATACTTGAAAATCGGTGAGATTAAATGACTAACAGTTCTCCCCCCACCAACACTGACATAAGAGCAAACTCTGAAAATCAGTGCAGTTAATTTCGGGGGGGCGGGGGGGGAAGGTGTGCTGCATTGAAGTTCAGCTGCATTTTGATTCCTAATGAAATCTGACTGATTTACAATTAGTTTAGACCTATTTAGGAGCCTTCACTTTAAGAAAACCCCAAACTACTCTATATTGGTACTTCCTATCTTTGTTACTCCTAGTAACAGAAAAGCAGTAGTTTTAATGAGAGAGTCTAGGTTGCTCTTTAGCAAGCTACATAAAACACATGCCTTGTTAAAATGACAGCTGTTCTGTATATCTGATGAGAGTAATTTGACTAATAAAATGTCTGCTTTATATATTTACCATTTTGACTTAATACTCTTAGTGTAGGATTTAATTTGTGTAATTGCACCTTGAAACTGTTAGATTTTGGTTCTTATAGGCAAAGGAGGATTAGTGTACCTTACCTACAGAACATGTCAGATTTTATACACACTCAGCAGTTGTCAGTAGTCTGAAGATTCAGTGCATGAATGATGCTGTATATTGCCAAATATTTTTATTGTTTTTTAAAATGAAATGGTGGGGAAGGACCACCCTTAAGGCATTTAAAAGCAGTCTTAAAGATGCATATGTATAGCAGCTTAAGCGGGGAAGGGATGCTGTCTTTCTTGCTGGACTGATCTCCTTGGTTTCCCTTTAAACTTTATTTAGATATTGTTAATTTTTATTTTTTAGCTTTTTTAACAAAGAGCATGCCCTCAGTTATACTTGCCCTTTAGGATGCAATATGGATTGAGGTTCTCCAGATCTGATGACATCATATAAGTAACACTTACTGTATCTTGTTTCTTATTACCAATAAAATAGGAAATATTTCCTTTATGATAGTAAGAAATAAATGTTGGTCTGCTTTTTTTTTAAAAGCAGAAAAAGTTTTTCTTCAGTGTTACTTCAGTATTTCATGCCTACCATCAAACCTAATTTTCAATTTTTTTATTCATAATCAGTCTGAATAATTCCTTCGTGTTGTCCTTTGTTTTTACTGTTGTCTTTTATGTGCTTCTGTTATGTTTTGGGTTTTTTTCCCAAATGCATATCCTACAAGTTTCTTTATGGCATTTTTCTTTGGTCTTATCTGTGACTAATAGTAACGAGATAAAATATTTTAAATTCTTAGAATCTGTTGCTTTATATTTGGTATTCCCACTATTGAGTTGTCTTCTCCTTTTGGGAGTATTATCGAAGACATACATGTACAATATAAATATACATCATGTGTGTGTGTATGGAAATGAATTGAAAAAAATAAGTGATTTAATTTACATGTAGCAGATGAATTGCAGAATAAACTTAATTCAGATTTTAATAAGGTGAGAGGATATTGGTTGGATGATATTCTAGAAGTCTGGTCCATCCTGCTAAAAGGGTTATTTTATGATTTTATATACGTATTTTTTAAATTTCTGTGATTGATTATGATAACGTTCTGAAACAGTAATTAACAGATGGAAACTGGATAACCAAAAGACTGCATTAATACTGCCTCTTCTTTTTCAGTCAGCAGCTTTCACTGCTGACATATTTGTCAAATATGACTTAAGTCAGTAAATGAGTTTGTGTAACTGCTAAAATGCATTTTGTAATGGATTTGGCTTTTAGTAATCTTTTACTAAGCAGGATGGTATATGAACTTGTGTGTATTTTACTGCTGCAGATAGAACACAGGAGTTTCATTTCTGTCTTATGATGCCAGGAAGTGGTGAATGACTCACTTTTTACAAGATAACTTGTGCATTTCATTAGAAGTTACAGTTCATTAAAATGCAGACCAAGAGCACCTGAAAATTCTGTAATTAAATACATGTGGTGGATGTATAAGAAAAAATTTGAAGTTGTCTTATATTAGTTTTCCTTGTTTAATTACTTGAACTCTAAAAGTAAGTAGTGAATTGATGGGTTATGGGTTGGATGAAGTTGTTTAGACGACTAAAAATTTGCTTAAAAATTCAGTGATATTTTTAGAACCACCTAGATACTCTCCTATGCCTGGTTTGTCAGATCTATACCGTTTGTGGATTTGTAGAGGTTTAAAGAATGAACATAATCCTGTATATGTATGACACAATGTTTTGTAAAACTCGAGCTGGCCTGAAAAGGAATTTTCTCACTCAATTCTATATTAACTGTAAAAGATGCACTCTAAGTTACTACTCTTTTACAGCTTGCTGTAGTATAAAGTTTCCTTGTTTATTTATTTAGTTTAAGCTCTTGAGTTACAAGCCCTGAGTACTGCTGGTGAAAGACTTCATTACAGGTATAAACAGGCTCCTTTACTGCATCATCTACAGATAAGTAGGTACTGTACCTAAAATTCTGCAGGGCTGCTGAAGGGGTATTCAGGATATTTGAGAAATAAGTGCCGCAACATTACAGCATATACCAAAAGTTAAAAAGGAGGCAAAATATGCTTCATGTAGTTTCCACGCCCTCCCCCCCAGCCTTGAGAATATTAGTTATAAAATTTTACCCTTGTTCAATTCTCTCAAGCCTCCCAAAGAAAACAGAAACAGTAGTTCTCTTAAAATACTTTGCGTTGCTGTGAAAGAGAGTTACTTTACATGGCTTAGATTTGGTAATGTGTTTACAACTACTTCTCAGTTTTTACTTGATTGGGAAGAATGGTTTGATTTTTGTGGAAAAGTAGCATGTGTTGTATTTGCTAAGTATTCATCTCAAACAGGAGTTAAATAAGAACTTTTGATTCTTGGTATAAATAAAGCTGCATCTACTAACTGAAGTATCTGGATTTTTATGCATACAGCCAAGAAAGTTCTGAGAGCTCACTGAACTGTACTGAAGTGCTAACATTGCTGCCAAATGTAGCTGAGATGTAATTCCAGAATATAGGAAAGTTGGCTGCTAATTAACATCTGGTGTTCTAGTTAATAGAAGCCTATTCAAAGCAAACATGACTTTGTGTATGATGTACTAATATAGCTAACCACTTATGCTGGAAAAGCTGTGTGTTCTAGAAAGCATCTCTTCCTTAAGATGAATAAATTCAAATCCAAATTTCATAAAGGTTAATGTGGATTATGAACATTTGTCTGCTGCATGAACATGCTACTAGCTACTGATAACCAAACTCTTGTATATAGGGACTGTTATCGGGCAGCATATCAGATTGGGTCATAGCTTTAGCTCTTGGACCCTAAGTCCATCAGTGTGATATTCAAGAGCTCTGTGTAACACCTGATGTTTTTAGAAGTGGAATAATTCAAGGGGGAGCTGCAATGATATATAAGAACAGACTTGTAGTTTGGCATTAGTGTAGAAATTTGTAAAAATGGTTCAGAATTCAAAACAGAAGGTTTCATTGTCTTGGTTATTCCCTACTTGACAGTGTTTTGCTTTTCAGATTGTTGTAGTGACTGGTTTGACGTAATAGTGAATATTTCTCTGACCTAGTCTCAGGCTTGGTTTTGTGTATATCCAACAACAACACTCAAGTCTTGGGCTTTACTTCCCTCATTTCTCTTTATTTTTTCTTTTTGTGACAAGGTTTCCGTCCTGAACTGTGTATAGTTTTCCTCTGCCCTATTTTCTAGTAGAGGTTTGTATCTTGATGCCCTTCTGTGTCCTTCATTGTTTCTCTTTTGCTGCCCACATTCTTTAGAAAATGGCATTAGTGATGTTTTTCATTAAACACCAATGGTAATTATAATACTGTAAGCCAATACTTTGCTTTTTCATCAGAGAAGTATAAGATACCTCTGTAATTGTAGGTCTTGTAATGTTGCATGATCCATGGTGATTAATAGCAGTATACTGAAAATCTGGACTGAACGGACTCCTTTCTACCTGTTATCTTATAAATACTGTTTTTAAAGTAGTGTTAGGGCATATGAGTATAAGCTATGAATGCCTTGGCCAAGAGGAGAGTGGTGGTTTTAACCCATCAATGTGTGTAAGAAGCATGGCTATTCTCAAGTTTTGAGCACAAACCTGATAAAGATCCTCGATACAGAAAAGGAAAAGTTCAGTTATTTGTTTTGCTGAAAAGTATATTCAGTGTTAGAAGGCAGATCTTGTTGTGTATATGAATGCATGAGCCATAAACTGCTCGTTTCAGCTGTCATTGAGAATTAGGGTTGGTCATTACAAGTAGTTGAAAACAGATCACGATTTCTTATTTGATATGGAGATAAATGTCATATACAAGCTCTCAGCTTCCACACACTTGTTCAACAATGCTTAACCTGACTAATGTTCGAAACCATCTTTTCTTTCCTGAGAGTGAGGGGTGTGGTTTCCATTGAGTGTTTGGGTGTGTGTTTTGGTTGTGGTGTTTTGTTGGTCATTTNAAAAAAAAAAAAGGTGAGTTTTAATAAATTTCCACTTTGAAATTAGATTGTATTATAATTAATAATAACTGTGGGCAGATTAAGCTCACTGCAGAGTTGTCATTAGGTCTCCACCTCTTATTTTATTGATCTCTGGTATGTAGGTTTGATTTGACTTGTGCACTTTGAACGTCAACCAGATTTTTCTGTTACTAAGATCAGATAATGTTGGGTGCTCAAATTCACATGACCACGGGCAGAAGGAATGTATACTTGGATTTCTTGATATTGATGTAGTGTTTTAACATATTTTTGGAATAAAACAGAAAACCAGAACAGGCTTCAACAAAAACTCTGTAAGCTGAGAAGCTTTTGTCTTTACTGATTTAACTGAACTTTCACAGTTCCTGCTTACTTTAACCTATGTCATCTCATCCTGTTCCATCTGGATTTTGTACATGAGCATAGATGTTGGATCTTGCTTTTCTGTTTAGAGCAAGTGATAAGTAATATCACTTAATATTAATATAACTTATCACTATTACTTAATATTAATATAAGTAATAAGTGATAAGTGATCAGAGAAGTAAGTGATGATGGTTTAGTTCTAGTTTTAAACATAAAAACATGTTACTTTAAGTATTAAAGGAAGCTTACTTATGTTAGAAGGCCATTTCCCTTATCATGAAGCAGCTCTAAGGATGATGAGGGATGATTTTGGAGTTCTGTCTTGCATCCTATTGGTTAACTCATGAACGGCTGTGCTACTCCTCATTAAAGACAAGTAGAAATACAAATAATACATATTAACATAAGTGGCTTTCCTTACTAGTATATTTTCTAAAATCCTGTGTGTTATATAAAATGAGAAAAACCCACGCATCCTCCCCAACAAAAAGAAAACCAAACTTTGCTCAGTTTAGCTTTCCACAGTTCAATCAAACTGTCATCTTTTCTGCTCAACTGGTTTTGTTTTACTTACATTAGTCATGGTTTCAACGTGTAGCTGCCTGGGATGTTGCATAATGGTAGCAGACCTAGAGTTTGTTGAGCTGAAAGGCTCTGCTCTTCTGAAAAGAACTCAGACTTGCTGAGTAATCCTGAATATCGTTGCTTTCATTGAGGAAAAGTATTTGCAAATGTGCATTGAACAAAAGTTTTAGATGTATCAAAAATCCCTTGGTAGATCTGGTAAGAAGCTACACCAAAATCTGCTTTGATTTTTAAAGGTTAAAGTGAAATAATAAAAAGATAAGAAATGCCAGAACTATTTGCCTCTGAAGCTTTGAATTTATTCCAAGTACAACTGGATTTTTATTTTAATCTTAAAACATATTTGTTTTCCTCACAGGACACTGCTTCAGTTGGTGCTTGACGTAGACTTGCTTTAATGATAAATTGAGGCTGTGTAGGAAGGAGCTCTAGCGTTTCCGTAATCTGGGCTTCAGTTATTGCAGAAGGTGATGCTTACTGAATAAAGGCTGTGAAAAGAAAACCAGATGTTGTCACTAAGTATGCTGCTCTGCAGAAGTGCACTTGAGTACTGTACTTCCTAAGTAGTTGCAAATCATAATTAAGGTATAATAGTGTTATTTACATCTTAATGGTAATCAGGATTTCTGTTTCAGTTAAAACTAGTCACTGTTCATTATTTCATCAGGCCTAACTATGGCCTGATTAGCAGAAATGTGTGGAATTGCTTTTGCATCTGAAGTCAGTGGAAGCTGTTATGAATACATGAGATTCATATGCTGATGTATACACTGGAAAAACTGCTTTACAAATTGGGCAGTTTTGACCTCTTGTTTACTTAATCAACAAGAAAAAAAAAAAATCAAGATTCATAGTATTTGCTCTAGTGTGTTTCACTTGCCCAGTGCTTCAAGTACGAGAGCTATTAAGAAATTTCTGAAGAAATTAAGTGGTGTATTAAAATAAATCATAATGCACAAGAGAAATTTATTGAATTCTTACTCAAATACACAGGAAAGGAAGGGTCATCTATTCATGCTCAGCGTAACAAAAACATTGGAGGAGCAAAGAGGAAGTGAGCAATCCACCAGTTTTCCTGAAAATATAGGAAAGAACTGAATTAAGGATGTCCTTAATTTTTGACATTTTGGTAATGAAATGCTGTAACTTTAATGTTGGTCTTAATATGTATCTCTTCATGTGGCTTCTTTAGCTTTTAAAGCAATCTACTGATGAAGTTTGGTATACATTATTCACTTGATAACCTGTGGTTCATGGGTAGAATTAGACTCCTGTGCTGTGCAGTCTTTATTGCTTGAGCTATGGCAGCGGAAATAGGTTTCTATTACTTGTAGAACAGCATTAGAGTCTTTACTGTTAAGTTTTAAAAGCTTAATGACAGGGATATTGTAACTTGAAATGTGCTGAAGGGAACATAGATTACTCTGCCTGTGGTCTTTCTGACATAAAAAAAGCATTTGCTCCCTTAGTATTGTTTGGTGATGGGGTTTTTTTTCCTTATTTTATTTTGGCTTGTCACAGTCCTTGGTTTTCTCACTCTAGTAACAGGTGTCCTGTCTACCGAGTTGTGACTTCCCATTCAAGTTTGTGATTCCCTTCTTGTATTGACTTCATGTTGACATGAGTTTTTATTTGTTTTTTCCCCTCCTTCACTTGCCTGCTAAAACCTGTTTTCTTTGTGTTCCTTTCATATGAACCTTCTAGTGCTCTGCATTCAAATTAGTAGCTTCCTTAGCTCCAGAGGAAGACTGAGATTGTAGACACACCATGAAGCAGTCCAAATCCAAAATTGTTTCATCTGGGAGGTTTAGGTGCATTTTGGGAGTTGTGTGGGGAAAAAAAATCTTATTGACCCCCTTGAGTATATACAAACTGGTTTTAACAGAGTTACTTTGGACCAAACAATTTTGTTTGTTTTGGGAAACTGAAATAACAAACCACCCAACTCTTAAGTTCTTCTGTCACTTAATGTCAATCCTCACTCCTCCAAATCATAGTGCAATTAGTCTAAAATGGGCAAAATGTATCCCTTGGTGCTTATTGAAGAAAGAGAGGAAAAGCAACCTTTTTGGCCTCTGGAGAGGTGTGATAAGGTTAACCTCAGCTCTGCCTGTTTGACAGAAGTTATAAAGTTGAGAGAAGATTATGATGAGGACTAGCAGACAACTCTTCTAGGTTGTCCTTGAGGCTTCTCTTTTAACTCTTCATTAAATGAGATAAAGGGTGAAATTGATCTTATCTCTTCCTGCCCCGTGCAGTGGAAGAGATTTGGAATATCCAGTGTTTTTTGCAACCTTGCTGTCTGGAGATTAGTAAGCCATATATTGAAGAACACCCACCCCTGCAAACACCTAAATTTTTACTAATTGTGTTGTGTTCCTGTCTTGAAGCAGGTTACTTGAACAGTCAGTGCATAAAGTACTTTTGTTGCAAATCAAGTTGATTAACTTGGGGAGGGTCAGGGGGGAGAAAGGAGTCTTAAGTTACTGTGTACATAACTAGGATGGGTTTTTCTTTGACCTAAAGTCTGTCTTGATGCAGCAGCACAAGCCAGCGAGGAGACTGTCACATTTCGTCGTGAACGCAGCACATTTAGGCGTCAGGCAGTACGACGCCGGCACAATGCAGGGAGTAACCCTACCCCTCCTACATTGCTCATCGGATCACCCCTCAGGTAGGGTATCTAAATGTTCCACCATATTTAGTATGCATGCAGCAGACCACTTCTCCCCACACCCACCAGTGTTGCCAGAAAAGCACTTTTTACTTCCTTCCCCACCATAACCTCCTTGAGCTGTCACTGCATGTCACTGTGGGCTTGTTGAATTATGCATGTGTATGTGGCACTATCTGCAAAATGATGAGGATAGACAGTCTAACATGCTATAGCTGACTTGAGATTGATAAAGTGAACTTATAGGAACAAGCTTAAGCTGAGTGGTTTTTGTCAAACTTCAGAAATGTATGTTCAAGTAAGGAATAAAACCCAAGAAAATAATGTTCACAACTTCTCTTTTGGTTTTGTTCCTTTAAGAAAGTAAGCATTAGGGACTCATACTGTAATCATTTTTCTTGTCTGTAGGTAGTGAGAGGTAAGCATAATAAGAAAATGACAGAACTTTATAAAGAGCTAATGCAAAGGTTCCAGATCTAAAATAGAGATAAACCATTGTATGAACATCCTACAGCTCATTACAGCAAAAGAGAAGCCACAAAGTAATAGCAATGTCTTTCTTTGAGGGTGCTCGATATTGCTCAGTGTTAGATCTAATTGTGTGGCACTTCTCATGCCTTGGTGATGTTTAAAATATACTTACCTGCATATCGCAGGAATTCCAGATCTTCATTGGTCCATTTGTTAACAGTACTGCGCCTGATGATATGTAACATACAGCAACTGTTTGAATTTGTCAGCTTGAACAGTAGAAGCAGTAACCACAGCAAATTTTTGGACTTGCTATTTAGGTCTTTGAATCCTGTGGTTGCTTATGGTGTTGGAGAATCTGGTGAGCAGGACATTGCGTGTAGAGGAAGGAACACTCCTCCACATGTATCAAAGTAATTCTTCCAGTTACATGACAAACATGCAGGAAGAATTGCGTGTGTTATGTGTTCTTAGGGATCTTCCTTCATATGCTAAGCTACCTTTTAATATTAGCAACAGTCTGCTTTTGTGTTTCTGGAATACTTGTGTAACTTTTAACCAGAAAAAGTTGTAGAAACTGAGCAAATTAAAAGGAAATACAATAGAGGATGGGGAATGAGTGGTCATCTCTGTGGCATCCTGAAATAATGAAGGACTAAACTTGTAAATTTTCTTCAGGGAGGAGGATTGCAACAGTGGGACCAAAAATCTAACAAGTTAAGGCTTGATTTCTGCTACTGAAACTAGTTAGATGTGTTTTTACTGAGGAGTGGAATATGTAGCAGTAAACACATTGTTTCAGATAACCTTTTGTTAGGCTTCTGGTCGTGCTGAACATAGCTTGTTCAGCTTTTGGTGATTTTACTTTTATAGTGTGAGATGATGAGACTTTGTCATTTTTGGGGTTTTTTTAAGGAGGGTAATAGTTTTGTGTATAGGCTTATAAGAGGCTGTGCAAATTAATTGGAGATCCTTCACTGTGTACTAGCTAGAAAATGGGTTAGTTTTCTTTCTCGTAGGTAGGAAACAGGGTGAATAAAGGACACTGTTTTAAATTGAGGCTGACAGCTGCTGTGTTTTCATGTGCTAGTGCAGTCATTAAGGTTCCCTTGAGTTAAGATGGACTTGAGTGAAAGATCATGAGGGAGTAGAAGTTGATGGAAGTAACCTTTTAGTCAGTTAAGATGTTCAAGGGTAAAAAAGTGAATCGGATGTTCTAGCCTTATTTCCTGTGTATCTTCCACTTAGGTTTTTTTTTTCTTAAAAAAAAAAACCCCGAACCCAACCAAACACAGTACTTTATTTGACATAGTGGCACATTCTCAGAAATGCCTGTATTGTGAACATATCCCCAGAATTGAATAATTACTGAGGTTTACTTTACTCAAAGCATTGTTTGTCATGCTGAATGACTGTCCCTTGGAGTAGAGTTAAATTGCCATAGTTCAACCAAACACATAGGTGCTTTCAGACTTGTTTGACATAAATTCAGTTTGAACTACCAACTGTGAAATGTATCTGAAAAGTTGTATTTATTACTGTTCTGATTTCTAGATGTATAGTCTGGAAAAACTTTCCTTTATGTAAGTAGCTTATTTTTTCTGTAAATTCTATGTATTGCTAGAAGAAACCCTTAAAGATTTGGGGGGAAAAAAAAAGTCTGCATAAGAAAGAAATGTGACAAAACAGGTTTATTTGGGTTTTTTTTTAGCCAGTTACCACCAAGTATTTTTCAAAAGATCACTGCATCTGTATATCCTAGTGGTGAGCTGTGTCATTCTGCTTTCTGATATTGCTAATCCATGGTTACAGTTGTTAAACTTCTAACAGTGTTAGATTTACTAATCTTTACTTGTCCCGATGTTATTTTTCTTATTCTTGTCAGGAAAACTTTAATCTCCTTATCTTCTAACTCTAGCATGAAAGTTGGAATGCTCCCTTAGTATGTGTTGATTGTTTTTGTTTGTTATTTAATTTCTGATCCATTATTGCAGTTATTTTTCACTTCCTCCATGGAAAGTGACATTATATGTGTGTGTTTGGCAGTGGTAAACACTTGAGTAAAACCTGGTTTAGTAAACTTGCTGGTTAAATGCCCAATTAGACAGGAGAGTACTTTACCTGGTAACGTAAAACCCGAACAAACCCCCCAACCCACTACAAAAACCACGGGCCATAATTGCACTTTTGGGCACTTCAAACAAAACAATGCATCAGCATCCCATGTAACTAGTGGTATATGCATATGTTTGATCCCAGACCATAAGTGGCTTCTGGAAACCATTTTGTTTCAATAATTATTAGACAGAAAATGTGTATTTTGCATATCTATGCAATCTGTTCATGCCTTTTTTTTGTGACAGGTGTGGATAACCACTGAAAAGGCATCTTTGTTATATGCCCTTTGATATGTACCTACTGTTTAAGGGAAAGCAGTGTTGTTTAGCATTGTTGTAATGTCACTGATAATACTTGAGAGACAATGAAGACTGGCATGTCTATGATCTTTCTTAGGGCTTCTGTTGCTATGGAGCTCCCTGAAAGCCCGGTGTACTGCAGTAAAACACTGAATTTAAAGTTCAGATTAATAAATAAGAGTTGCTGGTTTTTTAACTCTTGAGCTGTGTGCATGTCTGCTTTATTTTGCATGAGCTTTTCTTGACACCTATTCTTATACTTGTATCCATATTTTGTTTTCCAGTGGTGCTCTAACAAAAGAACTGAAAAGCAGATGTTCTAGAAAATATTGTTAAAAGCAAGCACATCAGATATAACCCCTCAACTCTTAGTAAGATCTTGCTTTCTCAGTTGCCTCACTTGCCAACTGTAGTGTCATACTGTAAGCAGTTAAGTTTTAAAAACAACAGGTGATTAAGACTGTTTTTCGAAAGACTGTTTAAGAGATTTTCTGTAGTCTTTAGAATATACATTATTTTATGTCTTTATTGTAAATCTTTCTTAATTTCATCATATCCCAAAGCTAACAACAATTAAGTGCAACTTCTATAAATTCTAATTTTGCAAAATAGATGCCATATACAAATGCCAATAAACATGATGTATTCTGACACTTTGCCCTGTTTAATATTAAACAAGCTATTAAAAACCCCTTAACTTTATTAAATAGCTTTACAAAATAGTTTTGCAATTAGAAGGCTGTGAAGAGGAGAATTAACTTTTTCAAGCATTGTTTATTGATGTGGCTGAAAAGTTAAAAATTTCTCGGAAGTCTAAGTTGACTTTTAAAACCGGTTTTCCTGGTGTAGGTATGTGTCTGGGTGTATTAAGAATCTATTTGCAGTGGTAGTACTGAATAAGGATTTGCTGTACTGTCAGAATAACTTCAAAATAAACCTAAAACTTTGGCCAATTTAAGCATTCTTCAATATGTTATAAAAATTTTGAATCCAGATGTTTAGTTACCTACAAGGTCTGTGGTAATGTGTGGACACTAACAAAGCTTAAAGACATTTTCTAGTTCAAATGCAGATTAATAGCAAGAAAGGTGATGTCATTGTGACAAAAAAAACCCCACAACCCCGGATGACCAACTAAACAGTTGATCAAGTTGTATCTCAATGAGCAAAAAGAATTCTGATTGTGAGAACACTGAAATAGTCACCACTATAGGTGCTAATTTGGGTTAGTCTGCAGTTAGACTAATGACCAGTAATTTGCTTTTGCACCCACAACTTAAGACTTGCAAGGATATACTTAAGGGGTGCATTTGGAGAGGTACTAGAAGGCAGTATGGCTTCTAAGGAGCAGGAAGGGAACTGTATCTCTAGAGTACTGATGTAACTAGTGCCCAAAAATATTTTATGGACTTCATGGGTTATCTTTAACCCTAATAAGTGACTTCTTAATGCTATACTCAAGTTTTTCTCTTCAAACTAAAAAGTCTTGGTTTGCTTCACTTCTGGCTGTTTTTTCTCTTCTTCCTGGTAATGTATCCCCAATCCGTGTTTTCTCGTAGCCTTCAAGATGGTCAGCAAGGCCAGCAGCCCTGCTCCCAGGTCAGAGTGCAGTCCTGCTCCCCTTCCCAGGCAGCTGTGCTCAGCACTAGTGCCTCCTTGCTGGTGAGAAATGGGAGTGTCCACTTAGAAGCATCACGTGCCACTGCATCTGCTGTAGGCGGTAGCAGTTTACAGGATGAACTTGGTATGCAGGCCTTATGTAACATTGCTTAGAAGGCCATATTGCTCATAAATTCCTTCCCTTTCAAAATAGTCTTTCCAGACTTTTCCTCCAATTAATGCATGATGGGAAAAATTCTAAGGATGCTTAGGTAACAAGTAGTGATGGTGTTGGAGCTTTTGTGACTTAAAAAATGTAACACGTGAAACAAGTTTTCTAGCATTGCTGCAGGTAGTTGGGTGAAGAGGGATACAAACTTTGAGGAATTTCTGAAAAAAATTTGGTTTGGTCCCTAGTAATTCTTGATCTTTGAATTTTACATGAATCTTGTGTAGCTGCTGTTTAAAAATAAATGCTTAAATCAGAGTGCTTTTTTTCATGTACACTTTAAGGCCTTGAAAATGGAAGAAAATCTGGACTCTTTTATACTATGATTTCATGGAGCCTTATAGGGTCCCTTTAGTTCTTTGTGGTCCATTTTATGTAGTATTCTTAACTATTAAATTCTTTGCAGTTAACACAATTGCTAAGGAGAAGGAAGTTAAGATGGTCATAGGTGACAGACCTCCTGTAACACAGTCATGCAGGGGCATATGTGGAAAAATTTCTGACGGGATCTTTGCGGCAATTTGTACATGGCCTGGGTTACTTATGACTTCAGCGTTAATGACTTCCTTGAAATATTAAAACGGGCATCTTCAAAACTAACAGCTATTAGTGCAGCAGTTACTTTAAGCAGCTGTCAGCTGTTACAGCTTAAAAGCTCCGAACACAGGCAAAACGTTTGTTCAGACCTTACTGTAATCCAATACTGAATTGTCACCTTACTACACTACTGGAGAGAACTTAGAGTTTTTAGGCCATGATACCCCTTTAAATATCAGTTAGGCTAATAGGTCACTATTCCTCTGCACCATATAGCTGCAATATAAGTCAAAAAATAATGTAAGCAAAACTGAAAACAACCTTGACATTCCCTGAGGTGTTTTTTTAAAAATTCAGCTACGGTTGTGCTAAAAACACAGTCTAGTTATCTGATGATCCTTTTTTTTTTTTTTGGATTCTGCAGCTCTACTAGTTTCTAGACAGATAAATTGAGACTTGGATCTCAATACTTGTAACTGCTGAGCTATGAAAGCTTATCACATGACACTACATATTTCTTTAATTTGGACTCCTTTTGTTTCATATTTGAAAAAATGTTAGGTAACAACCCTGAAATTCAGGGATTCTGGTTGTATCTATCCAAGGTTAATGTTGAGATTTATTAAAGCCATCACTGCTGTATTTGAAGGAGTTGGTTCATCTCACCCAAAATAATGTCAGGTTTTATAGAATTCAAGGTTTAATACACAACCTAGTTAAGTTGGAGTTATTTAAGAACTTTATTTCTACTACAGTTTAGTAATAAAAGTGGATCACTTCAGAAATTCAGTGTTGCATCCATACTCTCTAAAAAAGCATATTCATTGCACTAGGAGTGTATTGGAGTCTTTAGAAATGTATACAGTTAAGTTCTGAAATTATCTACTGTGCTTAGAATTATATAGGGCAGCACATTGTCTTTGGGAGGCACAGAACCTCCAGGATCTGCTCAGTTGTATAGCTGTCTCTCCTGTATAGTAGGGTTTTATTTCTCATTTGAAGCTCTGAGCATCTTTTTAGGAACGTTACATGTGTTAAAGCAGCTATTATAGGCAAGATCTGTTTTTATTATATTTAGAAAAATACATTTTTCCAGCTACTTTGTAACTGGTTGGTTGGAGGGGGGGGGTGTTTGTGTTTTTTTTTTCCTGTAGTCAGAGATGAAGTAATACAACTACCCTGTTTTCCTTAAGTCTAAGGCTTTTGGTTTTCCTCTGTTGTCCCAAGATACCTTAGATACCTTACCTTACAGGAAAAGATGATGCTGTTGCTTTACCTTAGGTTGTGTATGGTTTGGGGGTGGTGGGAGGGTAGTAATTTGTTTTTTTTCTTTTAACTCTGATGCTGATCAAAGCTGCGCAGGTGATATGATCAATTATATTATCCCTGCAAAGGGATCTGGACAGACTGGACCACTGGGCAGAGTCCAATGGGATGAGGTTTAACACAGCCAAATGCCGAGTCCTGCACCTGGGGCACAACAACCCTATGCAGAGCTACAGATTGGGTGAGGTCTGTTTGGAGAGCTGCCAGGAGGAGAGGGACCTGGGGGTGTTGGTCAACAGCCGGCTGAACATGAGCCAGCAGTGTGCCCAGGTG
>WAAB01016808.1:0-18433 GCA_013389865.1 Piaya cayana | reverse complement strand
GGAATGGTTGGACTCGATGATCCAGTGGGTCTCTTCCAACCTGGTGATTCTGTGATTCTGTGATTATTTGTCACTCTGCAAAATGCTGTGGCTGCCCAGGGCAGAAAAAGTATTGAAAATAGAGGCTGGGTAAAAGATATGGAAACAAAACCCCTTTTACAGCAACTGGAAATATAAATGACAAATGTAGTAGACAGGGTTATATAACTGTACAGTGCATGTAAGAAATTCTTGCTGAAATTGTTAGGGTATTCCAGCTCTTCTGGAGGGCTAATAGGGCATGTGTTAATTCACATTAAAAGCCCTGACATTTAGAACACTTTTCAGCACCAGTGCAGTGACTACTTCTATGTTCGTTCTTTCCATTTATGCGTTGATGTCAAGCTGCAGTTCATTTGTTGTAAAGATTTGTCTGTTAATTTGATTCTGTTGGCTTATTTTGTGAAGGATGAACCTTACTGTGTTATACCTAGCCTGCATCTGGTCTGGTGACTGTACAGTTTTAACTGGGCATTGTTGTGAGAGTGATGTGAGACGTGCTTTCAGGCGTTACCTTTAGCCTTTCAGGTTTGGAGAAGAAAGATTTTTATCAATCATCATGTTGTTTTGTGAGGTATGAGGATGTGTTTTGTGAAAGGATGGAAAAGGAGCTTAATGTTGAGCAGTAATCATGAAGTATAGCACAGGAGGAATGCAAGACAGAAGGGAAAAGTGGCAGACGAGGTGCCATGATTATTGGTAGGATTAATGTAATATGAATCCAGAAAACTGCAAGATGCATATCATGGCTTAAGTGAATGGCTATCATCAGAGAGCGCTGTAGGAGTACTGGTGCTTTTTCTTTTCACAAATATCTGATTCTTGAGATGTGTATATGATAAGTGGGACTTCTCAGGCCTTGCAGTGAAGGCTATAGTTAAAATTTGTGATGGTCTTTCAGGTGTATTGAAATCTTTTAATTTATGAAGATGGATGGTCTTGAAGATCAAAACTTCTTTTCTAAATATGACTATGCACTGATCACTTACTTGATTAAAACTAATTTAGAATTAGTTCCCCAATACCTGTTTATAATTAAGTAGACTTAATTTATGGGTATTTCCAAAGGTACAAGTAGGAAATAAATATTCACTTCCTATTTTTCCTATTGAGAATATCAGTGTTGTAGTCTGTGGAATTGTGCATAATAGGTAAGTTTTTCTTTTGAAAAATTTCATTTAGAAATAAATTACTTCAGAGTGGGCCAGCTGAAAGCTTTTAGGTGAATCTTTGTACTGCAGATGGTGGTAAAATTTTTGACTCTTGGAAATGATAGCTCTTTGCACAATACAGAGTATTTGAATTCTGATGTCTTTGATTTTGCTGAAATAGTACTTAAATGTCGCTAAGAGTAGTAACTGACTATATCTCACTGGTCTAAAAATGACAAGCTTCATGTCAAAAAGTGCTAGTGATTTTTGGAAATAGTTTGAGTTTTGAAACAAAGTAGTATTTATTAGATGAAAAACTGGGAAATGTGCTGAAAATAACTTTGCTTAGGAAGCCATCAGGACACTATTTTAGTTGGATCCCGAGTCTTCCACGTTTCATCTGTGTAAGCTCATCCACCTGTTCTTTTCATTGATTCCTGTAACTGTGGGAACACCAGTTTGCACAGTGTGAACTAGTATGTGCTGTCTCTGGGCTTGGTGATGTTTTTGTCTTCTGAAACAAGGGAACTTGTTTCAAAGGAAGTGATGTTCCTTTTTTCCTCTTGACACTAGAACAAGAATGTAGTTTGGATTTGTGTGCTTGAATATTGTTGGCTTCGTTTTACTTTTGTAACCTGGTCCAAATAGGATATTATTTGGGTGACTTCAGTTTGCTAAGAACTTGGAGCTCTCCCTTTGAGTGTATGTGTCAAGTTACAAGCATTTGTTTAGTGGACAAACATGCTATTGGCTCTAATCTTGATTTGAAAAGTAAAGTTTTGAGATTGCCATTTCTTTACAACTTGATAAAACTACAGTCCTGAGAGAAAGAAGCTTAAAGTTTTTTCTTCATTTTGATGCTGTTGAAAGTATGTTGGAGGTTACTGTGGAGAGCTAGGAATGTGTGAGAAAAGCACTAGGGTAACTAGTAAGGTATATCCATACGTATTGAATTCTGTGAGCATTTTTGTTTGAGTGCTGTGATGAAGCTGTTGCTATCTTGCACAGTTAGAAAGTCTTTTTTTGATGGGACTTCAGAGCTGAACCATTGAATCTCCAATCACAGCTCAGGGTTTGCATTCTTGACATCATTGAATAGTCTTGTCATTATTTTCTGCTTTGGATGAGTTAGGGCTTTTCTGGAGAACCTTTTTATTTTAAATGGGGAAAAAAGGGAGTAGGGAAGCAGCTTTTGTTTTATTGAGAAGCCATGCTTTTCCTGATGGAGTTAAACTTCAGTAAGAAGTTTGTATAAGTAGGAGGGGTGAATTCCAAGTATGGCAAAGCCTGAGCCTGTAGTTTGTGTGTAAACAGTTGGAAATAAGTATTTTGTATGTATACTCTGTCTCTATTAACCAGGTTTGTTCTATCCCAGTAGAGCCATGCAATGCTTAGAGCAGCAACTCTCATGATGCAGTTAATTTTGGCAGATGAAAGGGGAGTTGCATGTGAGGGAACTGTAGGTGTTTTCTGACATGAAGAGGTTTATGCTAAGTTATTTCATGGCTTTAAGCTGTTTTTAGACATTTGATGTGTGTTGCAGTTCAGCAAGCTTCTTTTGCAACAATTGTATCTCAAGCATTGTCTCAGCCCAAGAAAATGGGAAGTTGTGTCTTGGAAATGATTTATTCTAATTCCTGTGACTAGGATTTCATTAGTTTAAAATTCAGAAAGCTTAATTTCCAGGCTTTCAATTCAGTAGTGCAAAAAGATAAAGATGTTTAACCCAAATTCACTTGTCTCCTAGAGACTGGGTTGCATGGAGGATTTTGTGCATAATTCTGCCCATACTAGAACCTCAGGTGTATTAAGTGATATCTTCATAGTTGCTGTTGAAAAGTGGGGTTTTTTATTGGTGCAGTTGAGAAACAGTTCTGTGTAACAGAGGCTGTTTATTAGTTCTGGGGAGGGGGATTCCTAATGCACTACTTGAATTTTAAACTTCAGTAACAAGTATTTATTATGCTGCATTAAAACCCAAAGGATATTTAACTGAAGCACTTAATCAAAGTCTTAGTTATTGGGGGGGGAAACAATCTAACAAGTCAACTTTCTCCTTGTATTTTCTTAAAGGCCTATAGCAGGTATAATTTTTGAGAGCACTGTTGGGGTACTGAACTCCGATGCATGCTGTACATGACTCTTGAACTATGTAGTGGACTCTTCTCAGAACGTTTGGTCTTAGCACAGCTGTAGTATGTCTGGTTGGTCTGAAGTGCCACCTCTGAGGGTGGAAAGATTTGTGAAGGTGTTTTCAGCATACCAGTAGTTTTCCTTAGTTTCACTGGTTTTAATCATCCTGTGTGAGGTTTTTAACCTTATTGCTTTCATGCACTTCTGAATTTAACTTTTTTGTTTGTGAGTCTGAAGAGAAGTTGGAGGGGGACTGTAGTGTAGTTTTAAAAAGAGAAAATAAAAACCCCCACACTAACAGAAGCAGGATACACTCTCTCAGAAAGGGAAAAGATTGGAAGCTCTGATCTTGTTAGGTGTTTCTCCTGAGACTGCCTGTTATCCTTTATCAGCAGAAGAAAGACTCGCAAGATGTGCAGCTGAGATGTCCACTGTTCTTGCCTCAGATGTTCCAAAGTGGGGGGTTTGTTTTGTATAAGCAGACCTTAAAATACTACATGCTTTGCATGGTGGCTTAAGAAGGGTTTTGAGCTAGGAGAGATGGATAACTTGGCAGAACACTTCATGTGAGATCACAATTTCAAAATCAGCTTCCTCCATTCAGAGCTGAAATATATTGAACCTGATCCTCGGGGTATATTACAGTGCTTATCTCTCTGTTCAGACTCTTGTGGGAGAAGGGCACTGTGAAAAGAACATATTTTGAGTAATGTAGTTTATCTTTTGAAGCATAATTTCTGGCTACTTCTTTGTTAATTATATGTTTAGAAATAGCTCAATATTGTTTATTCAAAAAGGTTTTAATAACAACTTTAGCAAATTATGGTTAGTGGAGTTCCAGTAACTCCAAATGGTTTATCTGAGAAATTGGCTTGCAGTCCTCTGTTCTTAGTGAAGCATTTGCTTCTGGCTTGCAGAATAAATCTCAACCTGCTATTCTTTTTTGAAGTTTTCTAGAGGTATAACTTAGGAAACCTCTCTGGCCACTTCTTTCACTTTTTGTGTTTCTTTTTAAATAATAATGTCCTCAAAAGAATGTTATTCAGGACACTCCAGGAATCTGTCTTAGCCAAAGGCTGCAGTTCTTAAATGCTGATTATGAACGATCTGCTGATTGTGCTGCTGGAGGTTGGGGGGGCTTGGAGGAAAAATCTGAAGTAGCTGGTCACTGCAAGCTGTCCTGTTAATTCTCTAATTGATTGGGAGGAGGCTTACGTTATGCTTCTGTTCTGTTAATGGTTACAAACAAACTTAAAATTTAATTCAGTATTGCAGTTTATGGTGTATGTGTCATGTAAAATGGTATGGAAGAGGAACGAGTAGCTCAAGTCTTGTCTGCAGTGGTGAGACATTAGTGTGTAATCACACTTTTGTATTCTGACAGTGTTGTAAATTTAGATGTCGAAATTGATCTCAATAGTATGTTAATAAATAGAAAGTAGCATTGTTGGGATGAAATATGAAATTTTGACCTGCTCTTGGCTTTTTCCTTAATAGGTAAGTTCAGTTCTACACTCTACGAGACAGGGGGCTGCGACATGTCACTTGTGAACTTTGAGCCAGCTGCAAGAAGAGCATCCAACATCTGGTGTGTGTGTGAAGGCCAGTCAAGAGTGATACTCATGTCTTACTGCAAGAAAATACTTGATTTTCTTTTTAAAAGGTTATTTAGTATGGACAACAAAAAAATCAATATAAATTGCTATCCATAGAATCATAGAATAACTAGGTTGAAAGAGACCCACCAGATTGAGTCCAACCATTCCTATCAAACACTAAACCATACCCCTTAGCACCTCGTCCACCTGTGCCTTAAATATCTCCAGGGAAGGTGACTCAACCACATCTCTGGGCAGCCTCTGCCAGTGTCCTGTGAACCTCTTGTCCTGCCATTCCCTCTTGTCTATGTACCCTTACTTCTAAAATCTGAGCAAGTTCTTTTTTTACTCAAAGATGACACTAACTGCGTAGTTAATCTTCTCCATTTAAATGTCTTGGAAAATTAAGACTACTGTTAGCTTAAGCATTAAGTATCCAAACAGAGAACTTGACAAACATGTTTTTGATTGGGTTATAGAAAGCCTTCCTTCAAGGATTTAACCTAGAGTTTGGGAGAGTAGGTGGCTATTGACCAGAAAGACCGTTAACGTATCTACAAATGAACTTCCAATTGTGAAGCAAATGTAAACTGATGTTTGTTCTGAAGTTCATAGATGGCATGAAACAATACATGGAGGTGTTAAGGTGTCTGAGGTTAAATTTGACTTACAGTTGAAATAGCCAGCTACAACCTGGAAAGTTCGTCTGCTGTTGGAAAGATGCCTTTTCTTTCCCTGAAGGGAAAGGAGGCAGAAGAAACAGAAACAACCCTAAACCTCCCTTGTGCCCCTGTCTCAATCCGCCTCACTACATGAAACTGCTCTGAAGCTTTTGTCATGCTGAATGCTACGAATTCCCCCCATGCATAGGTGGATTGACTATTGGAATTGAGTAACAAATATGGGAAGTCCCATCTCCAAATCTTTCTTGTGAAAGTGTGCAAGTGCCTTTTGTGAAGTTGAACTTTGACAAAAAGTTCTGTATTCCTTGCACGAAGTTGCCCATGCCTGCCTCTGCTGCTTTGCATGTTCCAGATGCAATGGCTTTGCTGATGGCTGCTGTTAGGAAGTTACATGTGCTAATGGAAGGAACGAACTGGCCACATCCAAATAGCCAGATCTTGCCTTCAGAGAATATTTGAGTTTCAGTGAAGTAAAATTGATAACAAAGAATGTTTTTATCTTAAGGCAAGGAACTGAAGGGAAGTTGCATAAATTTGATACAGGTCTTACAGCCATGTGAATTACATGGGAAACAACCATCCAAAAGCTATGCAAAATTGGGTGAAAAAGCAGTGGTTGGATATGGACTCCCATACAGTAAGAGAAATTTCTCCTCATCTCTAATGAATGGAAATTGCAGAGCTTTAAGTTTATTTAAAGTTAAGTTTTTCAGGATCAATTTAAGATCAAGCAATTTGGTATACATCTGTTATGTACAGTGTTTGGCAGTTTTGAGACCCTGGTAAAAAGGTAGCATTAACAAGAACTCTGGATGTGAACACGTAACAGACCACACTCCTTTAGTGATGTGATGTGTGTTTACACATCAGTAGCTAGCATATTATAATACAGTTTTGGGTTTGGTTTTTTTGAGTGGACTAATTACTATCATGGTAATCCTTGTTAGGCAACTTAGGGACTAGGTGTTAAAAAAAATACGTTGAGGGTAAAGGTAAAGAGTCTCCTGATTTACTATAGCTAAAGAATTTATCACAATGCACAAGACTAAGTGGATACTTCTAATTAAAGTATGTGATTGAAGGGAAAACTTCTGGAAAGAGTTTTAGCTAGAATTTACAGGGAGTAAACATTAGTTTGGGACACTAGAAAATTAGAATGGCCTGTTGAAATAAAATGTAGTTTTATAATCTGAAGTATTTCCCCTGTTCTTATAGTGACACGGACTCTCACGTATCGAGTTCTACCTCAGTTCGCTTTTATCCACATGATCTAGTAAGTTTTTCTTACTTACTTTTAAAGCATGCAAAAAATCAGACGATTTCCCAGTTTTATAACACTGATTAATCATCCTATGTGGTAGTTCTATGTTCTTAAAGACTTTTTATCTGGGTTTAAGTGAAGATAAAATATTTATTGTTCAGTGTTTTTATGTATGTATCTGTACACACAAATTTATCATTCTGCACAGTACTTTAAGTATAAATGGCTTCCTCTGACCCAAAGCAGTGTTGTTCTAAATCACGTAGAAACTGGGCTTTTTTGAGATTCTTGGACAGTTTGCCTTCTATGCACTAAGTTTAGCAGGCAGCAGAATAAACTTTATGTTCTGACCAAGAGAAACTTAAGTAATTTCTGAGAGGAATTTAAAAAATCTGTTGTTGGAGTTTGTATGAGATTAAATCTTATGCAGCAGTGACAAAGGAAAAAAGTGAGGCTTATGCTGTTTCATACTGCAAATTGCTTTAGAATTTCTTAGTTTTGTGATCTCAAACCTTTTATATTGCTGTCATGTTCAGACTTCAGAATTAAGAGTACAAATATGTTGCATATTGCTGTGTCATGAAAACAGTGCAAATGGTCATGATTCTTAAGGTCATGATTATTTAAGCTAGGAAGGCAAAGTAAATTAGATTTAAGTATCTAATGACCTAATCAAGAAGGAAAATGGGATATGGATTCAGCATTTGGCAGAGAGAACAAAAGATCTCCATTTTGACAACCATGCTTTTGATCGAGAATGTGTTCTTCAGATGTCTGCTAGAGGGGCTTCTTTGCTTTCTACCATCTCCCTCAAAAATGTTGCCTTCAAAAATCTGCATTATTTGTTGGGTGCTGTTGGCTTGCAAGTGTGGTCACATTGGAGGGTATGATTCTGCCTGAGGCAGTCTCCTGTTTATAAAAGCTTAATCCACGTACATAAGTGGGAATTCTTACTGAAAATAATTCTTAGTGCAATGAGTATTTTGTTATGATGACTCTTCCAAGAAACCAAATCTCTAAAAGGTTGTCAAAAAAGCATCTGTTTTCGACACAGTGATAAGCATGTTTTGTATTTTTGCAATGCCTGTAGAAAGGAGGCATTCCTGCTACATGTTTTCATTAATATTTTTCTAAGAAGAAGCAGCTGGCTGAGCATAGTTATAAGTACACTGAGTTTACAGTAGTTGTAAAAAAAAACAAACAACCACCCATCAAATTTTGACACGGAAACACTGAAAAGCATCATGAGTGTTTAAATTTTACTAATTATTTTGAAAGTTTATGAAGATTTTTTGTGAAGTGATATTTTAATGATGATACTGTCTAAGAGAAAAGGACAGTGCTTTAAGATGTTTCTTGGCCTGTTAATGAAATTTATGAAGTGGATTAGGTGACAAAAACTTATTGTTTTAACTTTCCTTCTTGAGTGTTCTGCTTAATTGTCCTTTGTTGTTAGTACCACTGTGATTTCTGGAACTCTAGTGTGACAGACTATAAAAGTAAGTGAGAAATAAAGTCATAAATACTACTTAACTAGTTAGGGCAGAGCTTTTTTTAGTTTCTGGGTATATTCTGAATACAGTGAATTTGACCACTAATGTGTGCATATGTTGCTGTGTCATGCAAAACCAACCGTTTGGCATGGGTGTGCATGCAGATGAACTGACTAAGAAATATTTTGTACTTTATTTAAATGCAGAGCTGGATTATTCTTCTAGTATATTATTCCTGTTCACATATCAGTTTACTTGTCTTCAAATTTGAAGTTTTTAGGGTAAATGGGATAATGTACTTGGAAGACATGTTCATGCTTCATTTGAAGTAAGGCACATGCTAAAAAGCCAAACAGTTGTGCTAAAAACAAAGTTAAATGCTGCTGGTACTATTGATTTGCCATGATAAGGACAGGAAAAGTAAGTAGAAGCCTCAGTTGACAGTGTTTAACATAACTTCTTTAAAGTGAAACTAGATTCTGGCCATTTTTTTCCAAAGCAATTTTCAGTAGAACAGAGCGAGAGAATAAAAATGAGCGTTTGTTAATACTGACTTTCTTTTAGCTTTCTCTTCCTCAGATCAGGTTGAACAGGCTGCTTACCATGGATACAGATATGCTGGAGCAGCAAGATATTGACCTGAGCCCAGACCTTCAGGACCACATGCAACCTCAAGAGGAAGCAGCTCAAAAAGTCAAGCAGTACTATCGCTTTTGGATTCTGCCTAAGCTTTGGATTAGTATAAATTTTGATAGATTAACTCTTCTGGCATTATTTGATAGGTGAGCTCCTCGTATGTTACTAGACCTCAGAAAGTAAAGATTAAAAATGTTAGCTAAGCTGCAAGTAATACAGATAAAGGTTTTATTAGGGAATTATTTACTGTACTTTGGAAGATGAATGAATAATACAAAGTGGAGTTTTTCTAAATTAAAGAAGGCCACTTCCCTTTTTCCCCAGCAATGCCCAAACCAAAAAAACCCTAAACCAAATTAACTTATTTGAATGGTCAGAAAGAGACTATTAGTTAATCTCTAATGCTAGAGAAAAACCTTCTCCAAAAATGTAATTGGGAGGGTCTAGAATTTGGCATACGAGGTCCAACACAAAAAAACCCCCAAAGACTGCCTGAAACTCTTTATTTAACAATCTAAGAAAATCAACTCTTATCACCTTCAAAATAGTTCCTTCCTGAGTTGACATATTGGCTGCATTCAATGCTGCCAATATTCAAAGTAATTCCAGAGATAATTTTTTGAAAGGCTGTTGAGNTACTTTATTTAAATGCAGAGCTGGATTATTCTTCTAGTATATTATTCCTGTTCACATATCAGTTTACTTGTCTTCAAATTTGAAGTTTTTAGGGTAAATGGGATAATGTACTTGGAAGACATGTTCATGCTTCATTTGAAGTAAGGCACATGCTAAAAAGCCAAACAGTTGTGCTAAAAACAAAGTTAAATGCTGCTGGTACTATTGATTTGCCATGATAAGGACAGGAAAAGTAAGTAGAAGCCTCAGTTGACAGTGTTTAACATAACTTCTTTAAAGTGAAACTAGATTCTGGCCATTTTTTTCCAAAGCAATTTTCAGTAGAACAGAGCGAGAGAATAAAAATGAGCGTTTGTTAATACTGACTTTCTTTTAGCTTTCTCTTCCTCAGATCAGGTTGAACAGGCTGCTTACCATGGATACAGATATGCTGGAGCAGCAAGATATTGACCTGAGCCCAGACCTTCAGGACCACATGCAACCTCAAGAGGAAGCAGCTCAAAAAGTCAAGCAGTACTATCGCTTTTGGATTCTGCCTAAGCTTTGGATTAGTATAAATTTTGATAGATTAACTCTTCTGGCATTATTTGATAGGTGAGCTCCTCGTATGTTACTAGACCTCAGAAAGTAAAGATTAAAAATGTTAGCTAAGCTGCAAGTAATACAGATAAAGGTTTTATTAGGGAATTATTTACTGTACTTTGGAAGATGAATGAATAATACAAAGTGGAGTTTTTCTAAATTAAAGAAGGCCACTTCCCTTTTTCCCCAGCAATGCCCAAACCAAAAAAACCCTAAACCAAATTAACTTATTTGAATGGTCAGAAAGAGACTATTAGTTAATCTCTAATGCTAGAGAAAAACCTTCTCCAAAAATGTAATTGGGAGGGTCTAGAATTTGGCATACGAGGTCCAACACAAAAAAACCCCCAAAGACTGCCTGAAACTCTTTATTTAACAATCTAAGAAAATCAACTCTTATCACCTTCAAAATAGTTCCTTCCTGAGTTGACATATTGGCTGCATTCAATGCTGCCAATATTCAAAGTAATTCCAGAGATAATTTTTTGAAAGGCTGTTGAGGATCTGTCATTTACTCTTCACACCTTCTGTTAACAAAAAAAAAATTGTTTCTTTGACCACTGACTTGATTTTTGGGAAGAAGGAGCTAAGTCTGGTGTTAGGGTTGGTGCTTAAGCACAGCCATGTTGTTATTGTTCTTGGCTGACACACACCAACATTTTCTGACTGAGGGTAAGAAACAGTATCTATTTGTATCTTGTGAAGCAGAGAGTTGAACCTTGTCTCACTGTGACAGGTTAGAACATGTTCTATAACTATCTCTTTGTGTCTCCCCTCCCACTCTTCTTGAGCAGAAGGTAGGTTCTCAAGCTATAGGGTTAGTCTCAGTTTTTTGTCAGACCTCTGAAGCTTCTGCTATTCAGGAAGCAGAGAGAATTTACCTGCTGTTTCAAAGTGTTTTTCCAGAGGGTCATCTAATAAATGTAACCTTTTGTTCCTACTGTATTTACATAGTGAAGCAAAATGAAGGTGATGCCCCTTGCAGTTACAAGCTTTTTTATATAGACTAATTTGATTTTAATACTTTCTCTCTCTTCCTTCTTCCCCCTTGCCCCACTTTTTTCTAATACAGGAATCGTGAGATCCTTGAAAACGTGTTAGCTGTCATCCTAGCTATTCTAGTTGCATTTCTGGGTTCTGTACTTCTTATAGAGGGCTTTTTCAAGGATATTTGGGTCTTCCAGTTCTGCCTGGTAATAGCCAGTTGTCAGTACTCGCTGTTGAAGGTATTCTAATTTCTATCTTGGTTTTCTGTAAACAATGGAAATAAGTTTGGTTTGGTGTTGCAGCTTAATTAGAGCTTTAAGGGGACTACTTTGTTTGTGGTTTTAAAAGAAATAAGTAAACTGCAGCTCCATGGTAAGCTTGATAGGTGATCATACAAGGTCACTTCACTGGAATGGCTCTGCATACGTTTGTTAAACATACGTTTGTTCTCATGCACTTTTTGTTTTTCCAAAGAGGACACTTTGTAGGCTGTTCTCAACTACTAAGAAACTCTTAAGTTCTAATGTTAGATTGGATACACCTCAGTGGATTTATATCAACCAATTGTATATAAGCCTATTTTTAATCAGTCTTAATTTTTATTAGACAATTTTTCTTATTGCTGTGATTTAAGAGTGATTATTTACTGGTAATTAGACTGTTAGGGTGGAAATTAGTTTTCAAATTTAAGCGGATAATATTTTTTATGCTTAAAAGACATAGAAGTTCTAAGAATTAGGTTTGTTTTAATAAAATGTTGGTTATAGACATATAATCTTTGAATTGATTTTATAATTCAGTATAGTGTGCTTGTAAAAGGCTGTAGAGTAGCTGAATAACATTAATTGTAGGTATTATTAAAAGAGCTTTAATCAGGAAAGCAGGGGAAGGTGAAGTAAACAGTTGCTTGTAGATTGGGTAACTTTTTCCATTTTTTTTTCAGAGCGTTCAACCAGATTCTTCTTCACCTAGACATGTAAGTACATGGTCATGTGTCACTTTTTGGTTTGGTCTTCTTGGCTTTTCTATGCCTTCCTATAAGGTACAAGAGACTTATGTTACCTTAGTGTGCAAGAAGGAAACTGATGCTGTCTTCCCCCCCGCCTGCTCCCCAATATACTTTGTATTGAGCCAATCACATCCTCCCTCCTCAGCGTATTTTTTGCTATAGAGCCGTATCATTGGTTCATTGATAGTAGCTTTAGTATTCAAGCAGTCATGCTGAGAAGTACTCTGTGTTGTAATTTGCTGTACTGGTATGAACTGACACTGCTTTGATTTTTCTGTTCAGGTCTTCCAGATCATTCAGTTGCCCTAGTGTATGTACACAGCCTTATTTTTTCACTCTAAGCTGTGCATGCAGTGCTCTAGTGAGCATCAATATTTAATGTTAATGCAAACGTTAACGTTTGTTGCACAATATGTTTATATTCCATTGTGCATCTGCTAGATTCCCAAGACACTATTTTTATGTCCCAAGAAAGATATGAAAAAGCTTTATTCCTCTGCATCAAGTCCTTCATGCTATTTAAAGTATTCAAGTTATGTTTTCATAAACACAAATACAGGTTTATTGGGTTTTGTTTTTTTTTCTCCCCTAGTAGTATCTGAGTAATAAACTTCCAGTTGCTTTTTCTTGAAAATTAATGTATTTCTGGCTTATGATATCTACTCAGAATTTCTCTGGCATTTAGTGCTACAAGGAACATACTATGAAACTTAGGGGAGAAGGGTAAACATAGCTTAGTTTACTTAACTGCTATGTCCTCATTGTATCAAAGCCACAGAAACTCAAACCTAAATTTATATCATTGCAAGGCACTGCTTTAAGGTTTTTATGAACAGAATTTAAAGGATGTTACAGCACATTTAATTGAAGAAAAATGATTAATTTTGATTCTGAAATTATCTGTAACAGAAGAGTAGCTGTTACTTTTTCTGCTAATAATGAATCAAATGTTTTATTTTTTTTAAACAGGGTCATAATCGTATCATAGCCTATAGTAGGCCTGTATATTTCTGTTTATGTTGTGGTCTTATTTGGCTGTTGGATTATGGCAGCAGAAATATATCTACAACAAGGTTCAGGTTGTATGGAATGGCTTTCACCAACCCATTACTGCTGCTGTCAGCCAGGGACTTAGTTATAGGTGAGTGGCTTTTTTATTTGAATTGTTTGCTTGATTGCAGTAGAAATTTTGTTTGTAACACCTCCTCCTCTTGCTGTAACAAACTGCACAGATGGTGACTGCTGCAGTGTCAGGGGGAAAAAAAATTTAAAAATCCATTTTTGTTCCTCATTCCTTAACCTTCTTCTTAACCTGGACCTGGATACACTGCCCTGCGCTTGGACCTAGCTGCTTGCTAGTTGCAGGAATGTTTTGATTTACCTGGTGGAAAGTGTCCCTGCCCATGACAGGGGATGGAACTAGATGATCTTTGTAGTCCCTTCCAACCCAAACTGTTCTGTGATAGAAGGAACTATTCTTTGTAGAAGGGCTTGTGCCAAATGGTTAGGAGTTCTCTTAAATTTGGGTATTTGTGTTTAGCAGTTGGGTAGTGCAGTATGAATGCAATTTTTAAAAACATTGCACATGGAATCTTATTTAATGTATCTTTTCTCATGACAG
The DNA here is from genome assembly GCA_013389865.1 of Piaya cayana. NCBI lineage: Eukaryota > Metazoa > Chordata > Aves > Cuculiformes > Coccyzidae > Piaya > Piaya cayana. Next base: position 4,604 of record WAAB01016808.1, on the reverse strand, counting down.
GCCTATAAGCAATGCCAGACATTAATATTTTGACTATAGGAGGTACTTGTGCTGTATTCGGAGTAGCACAGTGCATTCACAGTACTGCTGGCAATTAACTCTCTCCCCACTTCCCTGCTTCCAAACCAACCCAAAAAAACAAACAAGAAAAAAATACTTTAACCAACAAAACTTTCTCCTGTTTATTTTCAAAATTTATCAGAGTGTATTGGAAATACCAATAGTTACGTAATCTCAGGCAGACTCCATGGAAAGGAGAGAGAGAACATAAATATTGGAAGACTGTCTTATCATGGGAACTTTGTGTGTATTCTTTAATGGAGCAAAGCTATTTGGGTAATTATATTTGAATCACCTCTTTGGAGGGGAAAGAAAATGTGTTAGAATTAATCTACGCTGAACACATGTGCCCTTCTGTTCTACCAAAATAGCTGTGCATGAAAGACTACAGTAGTTAAATGTTATGATTGCGTGCCTCTACTCTAGTTCTTGCACAGTCTTCTGGCCAAGAAAGGTTGTTTTAGATTTTACTTAGTTTTTTTGCTGTTAATTAATTAATGAGAATTACTGACTTGACCATTTTGGGAATTAGTTTTTATTCCTTTATTTTAGTAACATACTGAGTTTCATACCTTATGTTTCCCTCTTCAGCTTTCTGCTAGTAAATCTGCGTGTAAATTTAAATGTCTGGAGGAGAAAGGTCTAAGACTCTTATTTATGAACAGTGTTATCCAGGCATTTCCAAAGGTGCTTTTCTACAGAATATGGATCTGTTGTTGCCCTGACTTACTTCATGCTGTATTTGTGATAGAAAAAGAAGTTAAGACAGCAGATACTTTTGATTAATTCAAGCTTAATAAATAATTAATTTCCCATTATTCATGCTCTGTCAATTCCAGAAGTGTTTTCTTCCTTTTCCTATCACCCTTAGTCATTGCCATAGTGTATACCTATATCCCCATAAGGTGTGTCTGTGTAGGTTGTGTTGTATTGTGGAAGTGACGTGCTTTTAAGAAATGTCTAAGTCTCTTCCAATTTTAAGATGTGCTGGCATTTTCAAGGGGCTAGGTCTGTTTTGAGACTAGGGTTTCAATTCCCTTGTGTTTTACTGGTCTTCTCGGGTATCTTGTGTCAGCTTATGTGGTTAATATTTCTTTGCAGTTCTACCAGTAAAACATCTGCCTGAGCAACTGTCATTTCTTAAACCAGAGTAAAAACCTACACCACCATCCCTGCTCCTACTATAAACAACACAGTAGGCCATTCCTCTACTGCCCCACCCTTGCCTTCAGAGAAACCCTTAATTGCTGAAAGACTGTTCCAAAAAAGCCTTGTAATATATCCCAAAGCAAGTGGGCTGCTAGCAAACATAACTTTGTTAGCATAAGTAAAATAAAAAAAAAAAAAAAAAAAACAACAACAAAAACCACCACACAAAAAACCCAAAAAACTTGATTGCCTTTTTTTCCTATTCTCAGGTGTAGCTGATAGAACAACACAGGTGCTGGGCCAGGTGAACTTTGTGTTCAGATAACAATTGCTGTGTGTCCTTGCCAACAGACAAGTGAGGACTAGTATAAATTTTTGTGTCCCATGTGTTGGAGTTGATAAATTGGTCTAAGTCTCCTCCACATTTATAACATTTCTTTTTCTTACCTAAGTGGTTCTCATTAGAAAAAAATTCTGTTATGGACTCAAAAGCCATCAGAAATGTCTGCTTTTTCTAAGTTATGTATTTCCAGATCTGTTTTGTAATTATGTTTTTAATGGCCCCGAGGTAGTTCAGCGTACAGGCCATCATGGAAACAATTTTTTTAACCTGTCAGCAAGAGAACACTTTATTTGCCTCCTATGTAGATATCCTTGAGTAATGATTTGAGATGGAGGTTTGACTAGAGAATTCTGAAAAATTTCCTTTAGGTCCCGAGTAGCTGATCCTTAGTCTTGCATTTCCTGATTTCTGTCAGTAAAAAGACTCAGAACTCTGTTTTTCCCAAGTCCTGAACCTACTTGTTTAAAGAAAAAAAAAAGTTAGTAATCTAATTTTTCCAAGGAGTAGGGAAAAAAATTCCCAAGATTCTTGGTCCCTGTCTTACTGTAGATATTTCTAACGTGATATACTTGCGTATGCAAGTATTCTGTGGATACAAATCAGAAGCTTAGAATTGAGACTTGTAATTCTTTACAGGATACTTAAGTATTGGTTTCTTCTTTTGTTCATTGAAACTACAAGTTAGTAGGGTTACAGAAAATTCTCCCTGAACTGTCAGATTTGTTTGCCAGGGTTAGTTTTATAGTTTGATCCTTCTGTCCCCTAGAATCTAGAACTAGTGATATGCTGCTGCTTGTGAATCAGTCTGAACTGATTAACAGTTGTATAAAAAAAGTCATTTCTGCATCTTTTATTCCTTCAGGTGGGAAGTAAATGATATGCGCAGGTTGGGTCATACAATTCTCTGTATTGAAATTAAGTGGCATTTGTTTATCTTTGCATTCTTAAGTTCTATTATTTGCAGAGGTTTTAATGGTTCTTAGTTACCCATTTTCATTTGAAAAGTCATTTAGGATAAGAACTTTTCAGAACTGATCTGGGAAAATGAGTACAATTGCCAGACTTCATTAGTGGCAGGAAAACTAGGGATGAAGTGCTTGGCCTCTCCTATGTGAGGGTGGCTTGTGTGAGCTTGCTCCTGTAACTCTGGACCAGCAGTTAGGTTTGGATAAGCCTTCGTTACAGTGAGTGAAAACTTAGAAATTTGTAATCTATGATCCTGACTGATATTTATTAAATAAAAATGGAAAGCCTGAATTGGCCTATATTCATCTTTACTGTAATTAAAATGGAAGTAAAATAAATCTTCTGACTGTTGGTTTATATAACCTCTCTTCAGTCAGTTCTGAGTCACTGAGGTAGAGATTTACATCATGGACATTTTTGCTTGGGAATAATAGTAGTAATAATTCAGTGATGTTGAGTTAAATGCGTGATTCCAAACGCAAGAGTACATTACCATGCTATGTTTTTCATATTCACCACTTATTCAATGTTTTTTTTTTCTTCTGTAGTGTTTACACTATGTTTCCCTATAGTATTCTTCATTGGTCTCCTGCCTCAGGTGAATACATTTGTGATGTATCTCTGTGAACAGCTGGATATTCATGTCTTCGGTGGCAGTGGTGAGTGTTTATGTTAATGGCAAAAACACCCATTAGATTAGTAGGCTGTAGTTAAAAAATAATGAGTACTTTGTTGGTATTCTTACTCTCTAAATAGAGAATTCTAATAGTATTTTCATAAAGGCTAAAGGTCTTTTTTTCATTATCGAGAATTACGATTCTAGTAAACCTGTTGAGAAGTATACTTTCTTCCTCAACTGGTTTCTATTGCAGCTGTTAACCATTCCCCTGGTAGTGCTGTTGAATGAGTGAGGAGGTAAATAAAGCCACATAAATTTCTCTTTTTTTAAAAAAAAAAACAAAAACAACATTTGTAGGAGAAAATTAGTAGTTTCTTTGAGTTGGAATTTTTTTGTTAGAGGGGCATTGCAACTAGGGGGCTGGTATCTTTCTTAAACGATCTGACGTATTTTGTGTTCAAATCTAGTTATATAACACTGTTTAATTATTCTTTCTTTTCTATGACATTCAGCTACCACAAGCCTGCTTGCAGCACTTTACAGTTTTATCTGTAGTATTGTGGCAGTAGCATTGTTGTACGGACTGTGCTATGGTGCCCTAAAGGTGAGCAGAATTTTAGATAAGGCATACATTACTGTTTTGGGGTTTGTTCTCATCTTCCTTGTATCTTAGATATTTAAATATGCAGAAAGTGAGTTAGAAAAGTTCATGTGATTTGCCGCAGTTTTATTCTTGCTCAGCTATGAGGTCCATAAAGGAGATGTAGTGTAGGAACAAAGCATAAGTATTAGTTTGGAGAAGTGTATGGTTTGTGCCAGCACTAACAGGCTGGTTCTGTTGGCCATAAACATGCGATGTTTACCTTCACTTCCATTCTACATTGGTTCTTGGGGAAAAAAAAACCACCACATGAATGGCTTGTTTCTACAACAGTCTTCATATATTGGTTTATTAACTTCTTAAGATGGTTCATGAGAAGATGTTCTTTTCTTTTTCCCCAGTGCTGAAGACCAGAAATAGTCTTTTCAAATGTATCTTTACTTGAAAAGAAACCAGGAGTTTGTTTGTAGTGTCAGTGAAAATGTGTGCTTGTCTGAAAGGTGTAGGAAGCTGACCAAGTGGTGGTAGAAAAAACCCTAAATCAACAACTCTCTGTCTTGAATTGTACCATTCTGTTTGAAAACAGTGTGGTGTTGGTTTTATTTGTTGGTTTCTGGTGTGTGTCAATAATCAAATGCTCTCAGTTTGCCATTAACTCTAGCATGTTTATCTTCCAACCCAGAACTGAGTGACTCTTTTACTCTGTTGCAGAGAGTAGGAAGTTGCTAGAGGGAGTTTTCCCATGGTGCTGTTACCTGCAGAAGATCATTAGTTTTCTGTGAATTTGTACATTCTCATTAGCCTTCTGTAAACACATCTGTTCAAGATAAACTTTAGCAGGAATCATGTGATGGTTTGAGTCAAAA
>WAAB01016807.1:0-20320 GCA_013389865.1 Piaya cayana | reverse complement strand
TATGATTCTATGATATTGCTAAACTGGACACTTACATTTGAAAATATAAAACTTAGCCAAGCTAAATCTTGGCCTTTATCCTATTCAGACAAGTGCTATTGCTGCAACTGCTGTATTGCTGCCTAGTATATCAACAAGTTCAGAAAAATATTTATGTAGACAGACAGGATATGAACCTAGTGTCTACATAAAGGCTAGGTGTCTGAACATAAGATTGGATATCTGAATTTACATTATTGCCACTGGTGATGCAATCACCCTACCTACTTGACCTACCAAATATCTCCTTAAGTATACCAAGAATACCCCTCTAGGCACATGAAAAACTATACTGACTAGAATAATACTTTCAATAATCAGAGCTAGGATACTAGGATATCAAAACCACATATATGCACCTATCATATAGACACTCAGAGTAATGGTGAGATGAACACCACCTGCAGAACTACAGCCTTGGTGCATGAAACCCTGCAACAATCACGGTGGGAAAGTGTAGAATGAACTAGATTCAACTGACCACAAGAATTGGCAATTTGCCCAAATAGTGAAAAAGAGAGGCTTTTGCGTCTTCAAAATGAGTCTAATGCTAATAATGATGATAAAGAGGAAAAACATTGTAGTTATTAGAAGTGAAAAAAAAGCCATAACTGTGATTCCATTTAATTTTTTTAATATATTTTACTTGACTACCAACATAGATAACACTCAACTAAAGCAAAGTTATTTGACAATCATTGGCACATGACAAAAATCCGAAGAGAACAAGAAGTTGAAAGAGAGTGAGGGTGTTTAAAATAAACAATATAACTTAGTACCTGTATTATAAGTTATATGAAGTTGTTCACTGTATATGAAAGGAAATCAACTACAAGAAGTTGATGCTAAACTTCTGGAGGATTATACTGCCTGGGTATTGCTTAATTGCCTAAAGAAAATATTTTCATTACCTATTGAGGTTAAACTTGTCTGGCCACCAGGTGCCAATCAAATTGTTTTATCAATTCCACTCCTTGGCAGAACAGAGGGAGAAAATAAGACTAAAATCTTCTGGGTCAAGATAAAGAGAAGAGAATAAACTCACCAATTACCATGATGGGCAAAGTAGACTTGGCTTGGGGGAAATTAATTTAATGTAATGTATTGTCAGTTAATAACGAAGTATAAGAACAAGAAATGAAACCATCTAAAACCATCTTCCCCTACTCCCCTTCTTCCCAGATTCAACTTCACCACTGAATTTTATCACTCCTCTTCATAAGCAGTACAGGGGAATTGGATTTTTAGGCAGTTTATCATGCACTCTCACAGCTTCCCCTTCCACCTCACATTCTTCCCCTGCACCAGCATGGGATCCCACCAAGGGGAGACAGTCCTTCATGAACTACTCCAACGTGAGTCCTTCCCTTAGGCTCCAGTTATTCAAGATGTGTTCCAGTGTGTGTCTTTTCTATGGGATGCTGTACTCTGAACCTACTTCTTCACGTAGTAGGTTGTGTATGCTCAACCTACTTCTTCAAGGCATCTCCTGTCCCCACAGAGGTCACCCCAGCAGCCTGTCTGCTAAAAGCCTTCCATGGTCACTCAATCCACCTACATATGCACAGAACATAAGTAGAGAAATTTTTCTGAGAAGTAAAGAGAGAAAACAGAATTAAACTTTGCTGTGTTTCACATTATATATTCCAAACAGCACAGTACTNTAGGAAGAAGTTTTTTACGGAAAGGGTCATTAGGCACTGGAATATGCTGCCCAGGGAGGTGGTTGATTCGCCTTCCCTGGAGGTGTTTAAGTTACGGGTGGACGGGGTCCTGAGGGACATGGTTTAGTGTTTTGTGGGAGTGGTTGGACTCGATGATCCAGTGGGTCTCTTCCAACCCAGTGATTCTGTGATTCTGTGAAACAGCACAGTACTGAAAATCTCTGTCTGAAGAAGCAGCTGCACACATTTACTTGAAGTTATCTCCTTTTCTAGATAGCAAAAACAATTGGGAGGTAAATGCTGGAACAAGAGGTAGAATAGAGTGAGTGCTGTTATAGTGTATTTGGTCCCCCACTTCATAATTTTTGATACTATCAGAAAAACGGACAGGAAAGGTTTATGCAAGCTGTTTTAACATTATTGGATCGTTCTTCTTTAGTAGTTTAGTTTCAGATCAGGAAGTTATTTTTTGAAGTGCACCTCATGATTATATCCTAGGATTCACATGGCAGAGTGGTTTCAGATGGACATATTGAATTCTTTTTGGCCCAAACATAAACCATTGTATGTATTCCTAGGGGCTGATGTAGTGCATGCCAATTTCTGTTGAATTCTTATCATAGGACTAAATTAGAGTCATCCCAAAGTAAAAGCACCTAAAACACACAGTTGTTGCCATTTTCTTATCTTCAGCTGTTTACTCTACAGGTCTGATAAAATCATATATCACCACTTGCTGATGTAGACATGGTCCTTGTAGTCATGACTCTGAAGATCAGGGGCAACTATTAGCAGTACAGAAATAGTTTGGAATTGGACATTTTGCAACCTATTGAAATCAGTTTTAAAAATACCTTCATTTAATTTCTTGTAGGAAATGTCATGAAATGAAATGGAAATGTGCATGAAATGTATTGCCTGTAGAAAATGAAAGAATTCTGGGTAGTGATTGTCCTATTATAATGTCTTGATGTTTCAGGAATCCTAAAGCACTATTAAAAAGAGAGATCATATAAAAACCTGTCATAGAAATTTAGTGACTACAGCAGGTGGCAATAACTATTCACTTCTTACTCACTGAACTATTAATATCACGCTGCCTTAATCAACCAAAACAAGACCTGAGCTTTTATTCAAACAGCTGTGCAACACTGTTTCCTTTCACAGAATCATGCAGCAAAAAAATCTCACTTTCAGAATTATTAACATAATTATTTTTTCACAAGACAAATAAAAGAATGATCATTTGTAGTAGCAGTTTGGGTGAGAAGATCATTTAAATCAATCACTACTTAGAATAATTTATTGCATAATTAGCAAGATGTCTTTTACATGATAAGAAGTAAAACATTTTTAGAAGAGACATTCATGAAGTCACACTCAGTTAAGTGCAGAGCTCAGTAACAATATAATACTTATAAGCATAACTCAATTCTTTTTATTTCATAGAATATAATGATATTAATGTAGAGAAAAGAAAAAGCATAGAACCATAGAATTATTTAGGTTGGAAAAGACCTTTAAGATCATAGAGTCCACCTGTAAACCTCACACTACCAAATCTACCAATAAACTATGTCCCAAAACCCCACATCAACACGTCCTTTAAATACCTCCAGAGATGGTGACTCAACCACTTCCCTGGGCAGCCTGTTCGAATGCTTCACAACCCTTTTGATGAAGAATTATTTTCCTAATAACCAATCTAAACCTCCCCTAGCATAACTTGAGGTCATTTGCTCTCATCTTATGCTATTTATTTGGGAAAATATACCAACACTAACCTCACTACAACCTTCTTTCAGTTAGTTCTGTAGAGTAATAAGGTCTCCTCTCAGCCTCCTCCTCTCCAGACTGTTCAACCCCAGATGACTCATCTGCATCTCGTAAGACTTGTTCTCTAGACCCTTCACCAGCTTCATTGCTCTTCTTTGGACACACTCCAGCAACTAAATGTCTTTCTATGGTGAGGGGCCCAAAACTGAACACAGTATTCAAGGTGCAGCCTCACCAGTTCTGAGTACAGGGGCACAATTACTTTCCTATGCCTGCTAGCTGCACTATTCCTGATATGGGCACACTGCTGACTCATGTTAACCAACATCCTCAGCACTTTCTATGCCAAGCAGCTTTCCAGCCACTCTCCTCCAAGCCTGTAGTGTCACATCAGGTTGTTGTGTCACAAGTGCTAGACCTACTACTTGGCCTTGTTAAACCTCATACAACTGACCTTGGTCCATCAATCCAGCCTGTCCAAATCCCTCTGTGAAGCCTTGACAGATTGAGAGTTGAGCAGATCAACATTTCTACACAATTTGATGTCATCTGCAAAGTTACTGATGGAGTACTCAATCCCTTCATCCAGATCATTGATAAAGATATTAAACAAGACTGGATCCAACACTGAATCTCAGGGAACACCACTTCTGACTGGCTGCCGAATGGATTTAACTACACTCACCACAACTCTCTGGGCTCAGCCAATCCACTGAGTTTTTTACCCAATGAAAAGCAGAACTGTCCAAGCCATGAGCAGCCAGTATCCCCAGGAGAATGTTGTGGGAAATGGTGTCAAGGGCTTTGCAAAAGTCTAGATAAGCAACATCCGCAGCCTTTCTTTTATCCACTAGGTGAGTCACCCTGTGATAGAAGGAGATCAGGTCAGTCAAGCTGGACCTGACTTTCAAGAACCCATGCTGACTGGGTCTAAATCCTGGTTTTCCTGCATGTCAGTTGTGATAGCACACAGGATGATCTGGTCCATTATCTTCCTCAGTACAGAGATCAGATTGACAGGTCTGAAGTTCCCTGGATACTCCTTCCAGCCTTTCTTGTAGAAGTGTGTCAAGTTTGTTAACATCCAGTCCACTGGGCCCTCCTTGGTTAGCCATGACTGTTGAAAATCACGGGAAGTGGCTTGGTGAGTGCTTCTAGCAGCTCTATCAGTACCCTTGGATGGAACACAACCAGTCCCATACACTTATGTGTGTTTAAGTGGCATAGAAAGTTGCTAAACATTTTCCTCTTGGATTACAGAAGCTTCATTCTGCTCCACACCCCTTCGTTCAGCTCAGGGGACTGAGTACTCAGAGAACAACTATTAAGGACTGAGGCAAAGAAGGTATTAAGAACTTAATGTTTTCCTCATCCTTTGTCACTAAGTTTCATCCACTGAAGGCTAAAGGTTCTCTTTAGCCCACCATTTTGCTAATGCATTTACAGAAACATTTGTTATTGCGTTTTACAGTAGTAGTTATATTAAGTTCAAGTTGGGCTTTGGCCTTTCATCTCTCCCTGCATAACTTCATGAAGTACTTGTGGTCCTCCAGGAGTTGTGCCTTCTTCCAAAGTTCTGTCTTGTTCCTAAGTTCTGCCTACAGCTCTCCGCTCACCCAGGCTGGCCTTCTTCCCCATCAGCCTGTCTTTGGCACATGGGGATGGCCTGGTCTTGCAACTTAAAGATTTCTTTCTTGAAGAATTTCCAGCCTTCCAGGAACACATTGCCCTTCAGGACTGCCTACCTAGGGACTCTGTCAGCTAGACTCCTAAACAGGAAAAAATCTGCCCTCTGGAATTCCAAGGTAGCCATTCCCTATCCCCCTTTCTCTCTTCTTCAAGAATCAAAAACCCTATCACTGTATGATCATTATGCCCAAGATGGCCTCGCAATATCCTATCACTCACAAGTCCATCTCTGTTCATAAGTGAAAGGTCCTGTATGATAATTTCCCTAGTTGGCTTACTCACCAGCTATAGCAGGAGGCTATCTGTCACAGTCTCCAGGGACCTCCTGTGCTGTTTCCTCTCTGCTGTGCTGTATTTCCAACAAAAAAATGTATGTTACCACAGAGAATCAAACTACAGAAGGTAAGTCAGGTCTAGTAGTCCAGACTGTGAATATATCTGGTAGATGAGAGATAATGTATAATTTGACTAAAGATGCCAGTTCTAAATAACTCATCCTCCTATAAATTAAAAAGAAAAAAAGAGAATTAACAATTTGTTATTAGTATACTAGCATCGCATGAATTAAAACTTTTTGTTGGCTGACTAATCTTCATAGAATTGTAGAATCATCGAATGGTTTGGATTAGAAGAGACCTTAAAGATCATCTACTTCCAACCCCACTGCCATGGGCAGAGACAACTCCTACTAGACCAGGCAGTTCAAGGCCCCACTCAACCTGGCCTTGAACACCTCCAGGGGTGAGGCATCCACAACTTCCCTGGGCAACCTGTTCCAGTGAGGAATTTTGTTAGGAATTTCTTCCTAATGTCTAGTCTGAATCTTCCCCTTTCCAGTTTATATCCATTCCCCCTCTTCCTATCACTTCATGCCCCTGTTAAAAGTCCCTCCCCAGCTTTCTTGTAGCACTCCTTCAGGTACTTGGAGGCCATTATAAGATCTCCCCAGAGGCTTCTCTTCTCCAGGATGAACAATCCAAACTCTCTAAGCCTGTTGTCATAGCAGAGGTGCTCCAGCCCTCTGATCATCTTTGTGACCCTCCTCTGGACCCATTCTAACAGTTCCGTATGCTTCTTATATTGAGGATTCCAGAATTGGACACAACACTGCAGGTGGAATCTCACAAGAGAGGAATAGGAGGGCAGAATCACCTCCCTTAACCTTCTGGCTACAATTTTATTGATGCAGCCCAGGATACATTTGCCCTTCTGGTCTGCGAGTGTGCATTGACAACACATGTTGAGCTTCTCATCAAGGAGCACCCCTGAGTCCTTCTGTGCATGGCTGCTCTCAATGACATCATCTGCCATCCTGTATTGAAATCACAGATTGCCCTGACCCAGATGTAGGACCTTGCACTTGGCCTTGTTGAAAATCATGAAGTTAACACAGGTCAACTTCTCCAACTTGTCCAGGTTTGATGCAATAAATAAAAGGAGAAATCAATAAGAAAATCCAGAAACTTATAGTACCTGTGTATATAAACATTTAAGAGTAGACAAGCAAAAGAATAGTAGAATAACAATAAAAGAATTCTAAAAATAATGGAACAAATAACCCCATAAACCTACTTCTTAATTTTCCTTTGAAGCTAGAATGTTAAATACGAATTCAGGATCAATTGAAAGATGAGAGATAGATTTCAGCCAGAAATGTGCTGAAGACATAAGGAAGTAGGATTTTTATGGAGAAATTAAATCACTATCAGGGTGGCTAAAAGAGCCAACCAAACTATTTTCAATAAAAGTATGCATGAACACACATATGTATGCCTGCACCCATGCAGAATTTAGTTGAATTTTGTTTACTATAGAGCCACTGCACCATACATGACCAAGTAGCTTCTTGTGATAGTACAGAGAAGTTGATAAAACTACCAATTAGCAGAGACCAAGTAGAAATTATTTTAATCTATAAATCAGTATTTCCATGACATTTTTAATTTTGAACACCTCAATTTTTTTTATTCCTTCATCTGAGACCTCCTTAAGGAATTTTATTCTCAGGGGGAGATACGTTAAGGCTTTTTTGAAAAGGATAATTTTAATTGTTTCAGAATAAGTGTCTTGCATTCCTAGTTACTTTTACAAATTGCTTATGTAAATTTATTCATGTAGTAATTTTTTGTTTTATTTAAACTTCAATGGCTATACAAGGTTTTTGAATGAAAACAGAAAGGCAGTTTGGAAAGGATGTCTCAGGATTTTAATATTTTATGCATATGTATGTGTTAGTATTTGTAATTATGAGTTTTCTAGTTTGATACATACATCTGAACACTTGATGACTGCTTGATGAGCTTAGTGATAGCATTTTAATTGTTTAGGTCTTATGGTATCAGTATGTAAAAAACCTATAAGGTTACGCCCATACAGTTGGAAAGGGTAAATTGTGGATTTAAATACCTGCTTTTCTTCTTGATCTCATGTGAAATGCAAACTTAACATAACTTAAAATGGGTTACATGATTAGGATCTTTAGCTGTAGTATATCAGTATAGTTAGTGAGAAATGGGAGAGTCAGTGAGATGTGGAATGTCACATAAGTGTTTTCTGGTTTCACTCTAATTCATGTCTTTCAAATTCTGTGTACCTGACCTGCAAGCTGGCATTAAATACAAAAATAAAGTATCTGTGTTATGTTAGATCAGGATTTGTTTGGGTTTTTTGCTTCAGTTTTTGCCACTCCAAACTGAATTTGACCAGATTCCTTTGACACACATTCTAAGACGCTGTGACAGTGCAAAGAAATAATTTCTAAAAGCTAATATAAATGTGAGATCCCTTCACTTCTAGTTTCAGACAGGGATGCTGTAAAATTTAGAAGATAACTTTACATTCTGTCATATTTTATTTGCCAGATTTTTTGAAACATCTTTCTGATATGGATGCTGAAAGACAATGTTTTCCAATATATGTAAATGTAGCCTATCATGCTGTTGTGCACCTGTCATACTAGAATATATTACTTCTAATAGCACCAGACAGAAAAATAAACTAGTAAAGAGATAATTAATTATCATTAATCTCTGCATTTCTAACAATTCTGTAATAATTATCAATAAAATGGATTTCATTTCTTAATCAGTATCAGGTAGATAATCTAAAAGAAAAACAAATACATTTATACTGCATTTTTGCATTTGACATTCAGTTCAGTCACCTATTATTACTATCTTGTCCCACTTTCCTGTAAAGAGAACTAGGGAACACTGAGAACATCCATTAGCAGACTGAGATGAGGAATTGTCTTCTCATTACTTTTTTCAGATGTTAGGGATTGACTCCATTTAAACAAATCACTTTCAGAATTTGAGAAGAGATTGCTAGAGTCTCAGTTATCAGCTTGATCTCTTGTTCTTCTGCTTGGAAATGAAAAGTACAGTTTGTGTATTTTCTTTATAAGCTTCCAGAAAACTGGGATTATTCACTGAAACAGGAGACAACAGTTCATGAAATACTAATTTCTATTTATATCACAACACTGCTTCAGCACAACCTTGTCTGGTGACAAATTCTGTTGTTTTCCACAGCATAAAATGTACTTCCCCTGCAACAAGGGTCTCAATGTGCAAAGCAAAAATTTGCTTGTATTTAGCACTCAGATCATCCAATCCTTTCCCATTTTTGTTTTCCATTGATTGTGCAGTCCCCTTTGGAGCCACACAGCACTTCTATTAAGGGCTGCTGAATCATCAAGGTTGTTCACGTTTGTAGATCAGATGTGAGTAATAGTAAGATAAATTGCCTGACGTATACTCAGTTGGGCCTCTGTGACACTGTATGGGCTATTTTCTGTTCATTTGCTCATAGCTTTACCTGTATTTAATGGTGTACAATAACCTATCATGATGCATTCTGAGAATTGTTTTTGTGCTTGTACTTCTCCAGCTTATGCATAAATATGGACTCTCCCTAACTCAGTAATTGAAAGAGGAGAGGAGAGGAGAGGAGAGGAGAGGAGAGGAGAGGAGAGGAGAGGAGAGGAGAGNGGAGAGGGAGAGGGAGAGGGAGAGGGAGAAGGAGAGGGAGAGGGAGAGGGAGAGGGAGAGGGAGAGGAAAGAGAAGAAAAAGGAAAAGAGAAGAAAAAGGAAAAGAGAAGGAAAAAGGAAAGAAGAAAAAAGGAAAGAAAAGAAGAAAACAAAAGCACAAGTGCTTTTAAATAAAATAATTCTGTACAGTATTTCCAAATGAAAGAATGAAATGTCGGGATATTTCAACTAAATTATTATTAAAAATCATTTTTCTGTGTGTTACTTCAATCCTGATATGACAGAATCTCAGTGAAACGAAAAAAGTATCAATCTCAAATAGCCTCTTTACTGGTCTTCCCCAGTGCAGGAGCTTATGACTTCAATATCATTACTTGGATTTTATTATTATCTATGAATCCTGTATGCAACCCTAGTAACAAGGAATGCTTCCAACTTGTTTATTTGGTGTTATTCATTCACTGTGCAGTTGACCAATGGGAAATTAGGCCCAAGGTATGTGACTTGAGTTCTTTTAACACATTAGGTTTGCACTGTCCTATTTTAGCAAGTGTTTAAACTTGCTAGTTATAATGTGACTGCAACTTTTCATTTACTTGGTTAGTTTGTTTTGTGCACACATGACTTTGAAATTAACAGGTTTAATAACTGCATAGAAAGAAATTATATCATTTTGAACTTACCTGACTGAAAATACTCCAAGCTAGCATTCACAGAAGTCAAAACAAATTCATATTTTGCAGACTTTGAGAAGCAATTTGGCTCCTGAAGAACAATAAAGGTATCTAATGGCCTATTAGGCAAGGGTATTCAAGGAAAAACACCAGAATCATTCAACAAACACTGATTATATAGCAGAATGAAGAAAATGAAGTACAGAGAAGGGAATATATTTTGACAGGCTAAATGCCCTTTACTCTTTCATCAAAAAACTATTTTGTTTTATTTATGGCTTTCCTTAAGGAAAATGTGTCCTTGTTGCATATTCCTTCTTAAATGCCCTTTAAAATGATTATGACACCTGATGTAGAACAATTTGACTGGTTTATGCCCACACAGATAGAGCTATGGTGCTGTAAATATAAGAGCTGCCAACTTGTCTGCACACACTATGCTGGAATTGCCCGTGATTCTCTATTATTTGTCTCTAAATATTTTATGTTCCTGACACAAATCCAATATTGCTTGCTTGGCGGGATGATGTTTTCAGTTTCCAAAGTCATTTGCTATGACTGGTAGTTCATGAACCTTGTATACAAACATTTTCTAGCCCTGTTTCTGGTTATGTGCTATTGGATTAAGAAAAAAGATCTCTTTCTGAAACACAATCAGGGCATTCTGACATGACCATGGAAAAGGTCAACAAATGAATGAAATGGAAACAATCAAGTAGTCCTGAATTATTTTTCCATTGGTAAAGCTGGTTTTTTTTTTTGCCTGTCTTGTGACTGTATAAAAAAATGAAAGGTAAAAAGTGATTTTTATCCTTTTCCATATGACCCAAAAAGTTCAGATATTTCATGTTCCAGCTTTCAGTTATGTCATACCAGATTGTTTTAATTAAACCCTGATACCCAACCCTCTCTCTATTCCAACTATTAAATAAATAATATGTTTGTTCTTAGAATACCTCAGTCATTGGAAAAGTATTTTACCCAGTAATCGAGCCTGAATATAAATCTTGGTCTAGTTTTTTATCTGCAAAACACATTTGATAAAACAATCATGGAATCACAGAATGGCTGGGGTCACATAAAGCCTAGCATCCAGGACCATGTCCAAATAACCTTTGAGTATGTCTAAGGGTGGAGACTCTGCAATCTCTCTGGGCAACCTGTGTCCAGTCAAACTCCTAGTAAAAAAAGCCTCCTTATATTCAGAAGGAAACGCCTGTGTTTCAGTTTGTGCCTATTGTTATTGTCTTATCACTGGGAAACACTTAAAGGAGCTTGGCTATTTCTCTATGCATCTTCCCTTCAGGTATTTATATGTAATACATGTATGAGATCTCTCATGAGTCTTCTCTTCTCTAGGCTACATTGTCCCAGTACTCTCCATGTTTTCTCATAAGAGAGATGCTCCAGTCTCTTCATCACCTTTGTGGCCTTTTATTGGACTCTATCCAGTATGTACATGCTTTGGCTTGTACTGAGAACCCCAGAACTGGACACAGAACTCCAGCTGGGGCCTCACCAGTGTAGACTAAAGGGAAAAGATCCTTTCCCTTGGCCTGCTGACAGTACTTTGTCTAATGCAGCCAAGCATATCTTTAACCATCTTTGTGGCAAGGACACAGTGCTGGTTTCTCTCCACCAGGTCTCCATAGGCCTTCCCTGCAAATCTGCTTTCTAGCCACATAGAGACACCATGCATGGGACTGTTCTTTCCTAGGCACAAGACCTTGCAATTTCCCCCTGTTGAATTCCATAATGTATCCATCATCCCATTTTTTTCAGGCTCTGGAGGTCCCTCTATCATCTATCATCCCCAGTGCCATCAGCAAACTTCATAAGGATGCGTTTTTCCCTGTCATGGAGAATATGAATGAAGATTTAGAACAGGATTAGACCCAGAACTGACACTTGGGGTACATCACTTATTACTGGCTTCCAACTAGACCTCTTGCTGCTGATTGCCACCTTCTGGCTCTGATGGTTTAGACAATTTTGCATCCACCTCACTGTCTGCTTATCCAGCTTCTCTTTCATCAGCTTCTCCATGATGGTCTATGGGAAGATCATGTCAAAAGCCTTACTGAAGTCCAGACAGTATCCACTGCCTTCTCCTCGTCTACCAACTTAGTTATTCCAAAGCAAAAGATTATCAGGTTGGAAGGTGTACTGAATGTATATGGTAAGACTTTGGTAGCCAAGGGTAACACTGGTGGCCTTTCTGGAAGGAGGTCAGGGGTTGTCCTTTGTCAGACACTGCTGGTTCCAGTGGGATCTGTAATGGACTTATCGTTACAGCATAACCTACCAGTGAACTTGGTGGTGCCTATATAGGAAGTTATTAAAGAATGGGCAGAAAATACTGCAGCTCAGAAACAAGCCCACATTACAACACCCCATGTGAAGAACACACACTGGAGTGTAACAAAAGAACAGGAAAGAAGGAGCAATGGGAAGGAGGTGCTGCATCTTCGCTGCAACCCCTACCTATCACCCAAATGCCATCTGTTGACTCACTGAAGGTATTGGGTATAACATATGACACTCGCATGTGCAGGACACGTGCTTGGAGTGAAGTTGAACCTTTTGAATAAGGTGTTATATAACAAATCTATCCTTTAAATACAAAAGGTGTAAATATATGGGTTCTTTTCTTGTACTTTTCCCCACTGCCTGGATGAGTAATTCAATATTATTTTAATTGGTAATAAATAATTTTTAATATCCATGATGAGTTGGATTTTCCCAATACTGCAATTGGTGACTTGCCTGTCTTTATTTTGACCCCTGAAATTTCTTGCTCCTGTTCTTCTTTTTTTATTCCCTGTTGCCCAGGTTATTTTCTCCAAATAACCAGAATACGATGTTTTTTTTAATTTTCAGACTGGTTCATGGCAAACTTAGAACAATTCTAAAAACATCATATAATCCATAAAAGAGTGATTAATTAAAACTTTACCTCTGTGTGCATCACTGCACTTACATACTATGAGGTTCAAGGGTCATCACATAGTCTTTAAATGAACTGATTTAATTCTATATCTCTTAATGTATATTTAACGCAAAAAATACAAGTGATATTTGTTCTCAACTTTGTCTTTGTTATTTAGAGACTATGTTCCAAATTCCACCGTTACTTTATTTTTTGATAGTTTATACTCATTCTGCTTGTTCCAACCTTGTACCTTAGCTGAAACAGATCTGGTTAGTAGTCTACTCTATGAATGTATTTATAATGGTATTAATAAGCTCCCTCAGCCTTTATTTTGGATTCTCAACCACCTTTAATGTGTTTCTATTTGGTTTTCTGTACTTTCCTAGTCTGTCCCAGTCTTTTCCCATACTAAGTTGTAGGAGGAGAATATATTATATGTTTTTTTTATTTACTTGTATTAAGCTAAATTATTTTTTTCTAAATGTAAATTGCCATTACTCTATTGTAAATACTATTCTTAAGATCGGTAGGAACTACATATGACTGTATTTGCATATTTGCATAATATATCTCATCTCACGTGTCATATGACTTTGCTGTGTACTGATATCAATAATCAACTATTGCTTTCTCAGGCATTTCCAGATGATGAGATCTCTGCTTGTAGCAAAAATATTTAGTCTCAGTTCCAGGGTAGTGCATTTTATATTATTGCCTTTTAAGTTACTTTTATATTAATTAATTAATTAATTAATTAATTAATATCAATTAATTCATTAATGACATCTTATATTAATGATATCTTATAAAGTGTTTCAGCAAATAAACTTACTTTTCTGGTAAGATCATTAAAGAACATATTAACTGATTATACCTTGGGAAATTCCACTGTATAATTCCCTGACAACTAGAAGTACCTTTTTGCCGTAACTTCCATTTACTTTACCTGCACTGTATTAAAGTGCTTCCACCTTAAGAAATTTCCTGTCCTAAAACTAACTTGAAAGGTTGCATAACACATTCATACTTAAAATTAATATTAACAGATTCTAAACTCAGATGTATCAAGTTTACTTAATAGAATCATTTTGCAAGATGGTAAGACAGAGCTTAAGTTTATCTTAAAGTTATTGTGATTAGTTAACAGCACAAAAACCCTGCAGGTTGTTTAAATCTCATTGATTTCAGGAAGAGTTCATAATTTAGCATTTGTTGAATTATTGCAATATATTTTTTTGAAAGAGAAAGAATGGGAACTAAAATCATTCACAGAATAACATCAAAGCATGGTATGCATGTGTTAATACTCATAAAATGGAACATAAGTATCATGTTGCAGCATTTGAAATAAACATGTTTCATTTTCAGAGATATCACCATCAAAAATGTGATACTTAAGTTTAAATAAGCAATCAGTTTTGCTGAGAAGTTCTAATGACACTATAAACCATAACCCATAACAGTGGTAGGTGGTTATTTAATGGTTATCATCTAAAGCTGAAATTCCATAGTAAAGGTAAAGCAGATAAGCTGGAAGTGGTTTTATCTTGTTGGTGAAAACAGACATGCTCTCATTTTCTTATCAGCTATCATGTAGGAATTAAAATGGAGTTTATTATTTTTTGTATTTAATTTCTGATTGGACTACAGGTACAATGGCCTACGTAAATTAAAAAATAATCCGAAACCCAAAAATTTAAATCAGTGGAAAATGGGTAGTAGACATGCAAGATATTTTTAAAAAAAGGACAAATTACTTAAATATGGCTGGTAGGACCAGTTTTTAAAATGCTGAAGGCAATCATGCAGCTGCTAAGAAGCTTTTTTTTTAAGATTTGGTGAGATTTTAAAATGGTTACGTAAAGATTGGCTTCTAAATATTGTTATAATCTTTTAGTATCATTTCAGTAAGTAGCCTTTTAGTGACGTCTCTTAAAAAGTCAGGATAATCTAGAATTTTTTATGTTTTATTTTGTGTTCTTACAAAAAAAGTGTTGTCAGCTATATGCAGCTAATTTTCTCTAGACTACTCTCAGAACCTAAGATTATTTTTAATTTCTTGATTAACAGACATACTTAGTTGAAATATATTGTCATATAATATTCAAAGGAATATTGAAATAGCTTATTATTTCAGACATGGGAATAATTGAATTGTAAGCAAATTGATATGTTATTTTCACAGAATCACACTCAATGTGAATCACACTCAATCGCACTCAATGACTTCATCCAGGTCATTGATGAAGACATTGAACAGGGCTGGACCCAGCACTGAGCCCTGGGGAACATCACTTGTAACTGGCCTCCAGCTGGATTTAACACCATTTACCACCACTCTCTGGGCCCAGCCAGCCAACAAGTGTTCCATCCAGGAGAGTGTGCGCCTGTCCAGACCAAAGGCTGACAGTTTCTGTAGCAGAATGCTATGAGAAACTGTCAAAGGCTTTGCTGAAGTCCAGGAAGATCCATCCACAGCCTTTCCCTTGTCCAGCAGCCGAGTCACTTTGTCATAGAAGGTGATCAGGTTGGTTTGGTGAGACCTGCCTTTCGTGAACCCATGTTGGCTGGGCCTGATCACCCGGTTCTCTTGCATGTGCTTCATGATAGCACTTTTGTGTTGAAATGTTCCATTAATAAACAAAATAACTTACCAACAAAAAGAAAAACAAAAAAAATCCAAACCAAAACTATACAGAAAGCCACCTATCCTCACTACTTTTCTGCTATAAAGAAATACGAGGGATTGTTTACCTGCAAATTTTTACAGACAACATCAGCGTATCTGAATGATTTCTTTTTTCAATAACTTTGATTTTAAACCTTTTCACTTCTAATGTCGCTGGTTACTGTGTCTTCTGAACCACTTAATAATTTCTTATTGTTTTTCAGTTTCAGTCAGAATCTATTTCTACAGCATGTTCTTCACTGTCTTATCTAAATTACTTCAGAAAATTTAGTATTTATGACTATACCATCTGTACTCACAATGGTTCAGAAAATTACAGCAGACATGAGCCTGCTTAAAGATAGACATATAGGAAGCACAAAATTCACTTCTCTTTTTTTATTTTTTTCTGGTGGAATACCATGGGGAAAAATAGTCTATCAGACATCTAAGGACTTTTTTCCCTGTGGTTTGATCCATGTATTGTGAGCTCCCATTCAGTTTGAAAAAGACAGGTCACTAGAAAAAAAGCATTTCTAGGGAAAGGACAGATGAATAAATGCAAGTATCTTTCTTTCCTGTTGTTATTATCAGATGGCTCACGTGAGGAAGAAATTTTAGTCAAAGGAACTGCAAATTTGATCATTTTCTGCATCACCAAATGCACTTTAATTTGACGAGTAAACCAATTCAGTTTTAGGAACAAGAAAAAGCTGCTAAAAGATAAAATTTAACAAGTTTTCCTTTCCAGAAAATTTTGAGGATATTCCTTCAGGGGAATGAATGCTTTTGGTTTTTTAGCAGCCTCCTCAGAATGCATTTCCCAAGCTGGATGTGCACTGGCAATGTGATAAAAAAGACAACTAAGTAGAATGTCAAATGTTACTCAGTTTGATTTCTTAGTTGACTCTATGTTGAAGTACTGCAGAGGCGATTTTTTCCGTTTTTATTTTTACTAAAGGCAAGAATTTTTGTTTTCACAAATCAATTTTCCATTTTTTTTCTTTTCATGTGTTATTAGATAAATGATCACTTCCTCTGATAAATTTTCTGATACATACACATGCTTACGATGTTTTTCCTGCGTTGCTCTAACACTTATCTGATCTAATGACATTTATATGTATTGTTTTAAATATTTTACAATTTAATTCTTTTTTTCATGATAAAGATCAAGTTTTGATAAATAAAAAAATACCAATTCTATCATTCTGAGTTTCTGAGCATGCAAGAGCTAGTTTGACTTGTCCCTGTTTTCTTTTTCTTCCAAACCTTATCATCTACATCAATCACACACACTGTCATTTCTTTTTCTTTCCAGTTTTTCTATCTCAGTTCATAAAAATTTGCCCTGGCACTTATCAGTACTGATCTGTAGCTTACTGTGCTTGTAAATGTTTACTTGCTCCATAATTACACCTTTCCATCTTTCTTTTATATTGATTATACTAATCCCTATTGACATCCCAGTCATAAGAATCATCTCACCAGGCTTCAATTATGCCCACAAGATCACAACCATTATCATTTAGCAGCATTTTTTTTCAGTTCTCTATCCTTGTTTCTCATCCTAGCATTGTGTACAGTCACTGATGCTTATGACTTCTGATACTTCATGTTTCATTCTTTCAACAAAGATTTATTATTGTGGTATTAAATGCACCAAAAGTCTAGTGGAACCTCAAGGACTAGATTTTTATAACATATAAATATTTATAGATAATAAACTCTATAGTTATATAATGTACAAAAGAAACCAAACCAAACCCAAGCCTTCTGGTATTGGGGTTTAGGCAATGGCTACATATCTCTCATCAGAAATAAAATTCCCCTAACACAGAATTATCTACCAGGACATGTAAAATTCACTGTTATTCCTAAAACAAGCTGTGGGAATATGCCAGCACTTTTAAAAGATGGCCTATTTCAGTGTCTAATTTCAAGCATGAATTTCTAAGGTTTTTCACCTACAAGTTGAGAAATCTTGTTTTGAATCTTGTTGGACTCTATGATCCAGTGGGTCTTTTTCAACCTAGTAATTCTGTGATTCTGTTGGTTTAGTGATTGATGGGAATGGTTGGACTCAATGATCAAGTGGGTCTTTTCCAACCTAGTGATTCTGTGACTCAATGAAATTATGTAGTGAAAATAACTGACAATATTACAAATTTGTAGTGTGGAAATAAGAGAAATTTGACATTAGCATTTTCATTCTCAAAAATATTTTGGATAACATTGTTCGTGCTTTATGTGCTGGATTTAATATCTGACATTAAAAGGTAGAAAGAAACAAACAAGGCAGAAGCCCAAATTCCTCATTAATAGGAGTTGTTCCTGAGCAATCTCCACATCAACCCTGCTCAGAAATAAGAATAGAGCTCTTGTTTATTTATATTCATCCCTTAATTATATTCATCCTGTATTTAAAGATTTTTCTTAGGTATGAGGGTGAATTCGTTCAAATACGTCTCTACCAAATGACAGTACATGTATCTGTCCTGACTATCTCTGCCATTTCTTCTTCCACATAAACACACTGTTATTAAACTTATACCTCCTATTCACTATAGATCTTTTGCTTTCTACTGTGGATATCAGCTAGCTATTCATACAGCCAAAAGCTTTCTCTGAATGAATTAGTTCATTTTTTTTTCATCAGATCCCCTTCATTTACAGACAGGAGTGTCATATATATAAAATAAGGTACTTCTAGTATAAAATGGGCTTATGTTTTGAGCATTTGCTTCTTATAAAATACTGCATATAATTTACTTTTCGTTGGAAATGTAATGCTAACAAACATTTCCCTCCCTATGGCAGGGGCACTGGAACTAGATGACCTTTAAGGTCCCTCCCAACTCTAACTATTCTATGGTTCTACGATTCTATGATTTGGACATTTCTACATTGATCCTAACTGTCTCACATTATTCAGAACATCAGTCTTCAATTCAACACGTATTTGATCCTTTGAACCAGCAAATGATGATTTTTTTAAGGTTATGTAGAGATAAGTGGATCCATTTTGTCCTTCCATTGTAAGGCAAGTGTTAAAGCATCTTGTTAAAGCAACTTCTTTCTACTAAATTGACAGCAGTGTGTGGTCTTTCATCATCCTGCATTAGATCGAAGTAAATGCTATCCTTTTTATTCTCCAAATATTGGATTGATTGCTGATCTCTAAAACTACATAAAAGAACAAGTCTTAAAGTGTAGTCTATGTATGCACAGAAAGCTGGTGAATAGATATGATAAAAAGCCTGACAGAATATTGAACGTCATATATGAATCTAAGCTGTTGAAAACCAGGATAACTCAGGCAAAATTTGAATATGTATATATATTTATCTTATCTTTTAATATGAGCTATACAGAGAACTTACAGAAGCTAAACTGCTAATTTTGGTAGCGTTAGATAGTTATCAATAGATTTCAAAGGTAAAACGTGATAGAACAGGTGAAACATACTAATAGATGAGTAGGTGAAAATGCTAAATGAAATAAATCTAGAGAGCATAAAGTGTTTACTGTTGCTGATGGTGTTGAACTCAACAGTAAAAAAAAGCAGATTAGAGTAATGGTTATGATCCTATGGACAATCACAAAATCAAGAAAGAAATACAACCTATACCAAATGTAAATGTAGAATCATCAAAATAAAAGCAGGAAACATAAATGTTTTGTCTTAGAGAAAAAGCTAATTATTTAATTTCTGTCAAAACAAGGTTTCCTACAGAGGATAAACAGTGATAGCCAAAGCAATGAATAGTTTTTTAGTTGGTTTGTATGTTTTCTTTTTTTTCAAGAAAAAACTATGTATCATTTTCTCTTTTTGTTGGTATTAACTATGATATTGTGAAATTGGTGCCACCATCCCTCTTATTTTCACCTGCAGAATAACAGTGGCAAAATGCAGTGAAACCTGCTGTAGTTACAGCTAACTGCAGCAAGGAGAGTGTCAGCCTTTTAACACCTACAGGACTTGGTGAATATATATGCACCACAAGATTAAAGGTCACCTTACTTCTCTAAGTTCTGACATTTTAAACAAACAGAATATGATTTTCACTGTATGTGGTGAACTAGCAACTTATTTCACATACTACTTAACACATTCTTTAAAAATAAAATAAACAAATAAAAAAGAATCATAGAATTCCAGGTTGGAAGAGGCCTCTAGGACCATATGGTCCAACCTTTTTAAGTGATACATCAATTAAATGTGATGGCCCATCACCCTTCCAAGTGGAACCTTAAGTCCCCAGTTTAGAGGAATCTACCACTTTTCTGGGAAGATTATTGCAATGTTTACACATTCTCATGGTGGATAATTTCCTTCTGGAATCCAACCAGAGTCTCCCCAGGAATCACTTACACCTATTATCCCTTGTCTTTTCCATGTCACTCCTTGTAAAAGTGGACTGTCCCTCCTCTTGGTACCCTTTATGTACTGCTAC
This sequence comes from Piaya cayana, assembly GCA_013389865.1. Taxonomy (NCBI): domain Eukaryota; kingdom Metazoa; phylum Chordata; class Aves; order Cuculiformes; family Coccyzidae; genus Piaya; species Piaya cayana. Next base: position 429 of record WAAB01016807.1, on the reverse strand, counting down.
ATGGTAATAATGTCACTCCTAAGCCTTCTCATCTCGAGGCTGAGCAAACCCAGTTCTCCCAACTAGGTTTCCTAGTCCTTTGTTAATCTTAGAGGTCCTTCTTTGGACTCTATCCAGCCNTTTTTTTTTTTTTTTTCATAGCAGTGACCAAAACTGAATGCAGTACTCCAGGTGCTGTATGACAAGTGTTGAGTTGAGTGGGATAATAATTTCTTTATCTCTGCTGGTGATGTCATTTTGATGCAACCCAGCATCATGCAGGCCTTCTTTGCTGCTGTAGCACATCGTTCACTTGTGTTGAGCTTGTTGTCCACCAAGACAACCTGTTCCTTCTCCAGAGAGCCACTCTCCAGCCAGGTGGAACCCAGTCAGAGCTGCACACAACAGTTACATATCCCTGGGTGCAACTACACTTAGAATCATAGAATC
>WAAB01016806.1:6195-19544 GCA_013389865.1 Piaya cayana | reverse complement strand
CCCACCATGTCCCCTCCTGTCCCCTTCCACAGCCCCTCTATGTGTTCCCTCTGTGTCCCCTCACACAGCCCCTCTGTCTGTCCCCTCTGTGTCCCTTCCTGTCCCCTCACAGAGCTCTAGATGGTCCCACCCTGCCTCAGGAAGGTGTCCCCTCTCATCCCTTCAGCCTCTATAGGTGGCCCCTTGTGTCTCCTCACACTCTCTGTGGGTCGTTTCCCCTGTGGGTGATCTTCCGAGTCGGTGTCCCTCATGTCCCCTCACACAGTCCCTGTAGGTGTCCCTTACAAGCCCTCACACCCTCTCTGGATGCTCTCCCCAGTGGGTGTCCCCTCATGTCCCCTCACACTCTCTGTAGGTGCTCTCCCTAGTCAGTGTCCCCTCGTGTCCCCTCACGCACCCCCTGAGAATGTCACCTCATGTCCCTTCACGCTCTCTGGGTGCCCTCTGGACACCTCTCACACCATCTGTGGGTGCTCTGCCCCACTTCGTGTCCCCTTAGATGCTTTCCAGGGGTGCCCCCTCAGACCCCGCACCGCTGGGTGGTTGTCCTGGCCTGAAGAGCTGTTGGGGTGGGGAGGTTCATCCCAATCCCATGGAATTCCTGCAAGGCAACTGCAATCCAGGTGTAGGATGACAAAAGCGCCTGCTCCTTTCCTGGAAACTGTGGAACTAGGTTAATAGGAAATAAGTTGGAGTTTTATTAATGAAGTTGGGAGCTCAAGTGTGTTAATTGCTTTTTTTTCAAGATAATTAGGTATTCTAATTTTTGTCTTTTTGATCCTTAGCTGCTTACTACAAGGGAAAAATGTTTTTGATTTGTGTTTGCCCTAGTGGATGTGTTGGAGGCTACTTTCGAAAAGGTGTGTTGTGGGCAGTTTGGGTTCTGAGCCGTGCCAGACTGCTGGTGAGATGCTTCCCTGGTTGGTTCGTGGCTGAAATACGTGAGTGGTCAGGAGCTCTGTGCTTTCCCGAGCAGCCAGTCTGAACTGTCTTCAGTTGGCTCAAAGGTGGATGTTAGAACAGTGTCTGTTGGGTCACCGCGGGTACCAGCCAGCAAGGAGGGATGTTCTAGATCACTTCTGGTGGTGAGGTCCTGGCATGGGTTACACAGAGAAATTGTAGGAGCTCCAGCACTAGAGGTGTTCAAGGCCAGGCTGGATGGGTCTTCAAGCAACCTAATCCAGTGGAAGTTATCCCTGCCCGTGGCAGGGGGGTTGGAACTGGGTAATCTATAAGGTCCCTTCCAGCCCAAAGCATTCTATGATTCTACAATTAACATTTTGATTCTGCGGGAATGTTATGTTGAGATGAATGATCACTGAGGAGAAGAAAATCAGAACTGGATGTCCAGAGCTTGCGTTAAATGTGTTCGTCTGGGGTGTTCTGCATCAGGGAACCAGCAAACGAAGCAGCAAAAGTGTTGGTGGTGTGTTCAGAGCTAACCGCTCTGCAGACACCACGGAAAGCGTGTTCAGGGTGACTCTGCCTTGGGCAATAAGACTTCAAAAATATTCCAGTCTGCTAACAAGATGACGATAGAACTGATCCCTGAGCACGGGTCCCAGAGTAATTTTGACAAAAGCATTTGTCATGTTAAATATAACGTTCTTCGTTGGAGCAGTGTGCTCTTTGTAAACGTCATAAAGAATTGTCTTCCCTGGTGATCTGCTATCTTACTCGCAATAGCAAATAAATAGAAGTTTTGAAGAGTTTAGAATCATTAATTCCTTAACGTATTTATTGCCACTGATTAACTAGAAACCAGAACTAGGGAATACTTGACAAGGGCAAGGTTGAAGGGGAGTCAGAGGCTGATGTGTATCTCTAGGGCTTGGTAGAGTCCAGTGCCGTGCTGCTCTCAGGGCTTGCTGGATTTGTGGGGGACTCTGAAGTGGGATTGAAAAACTGCTCTGCTGCAGGAGCTTTTTGTTGGGTTGCTGTGTGCCTTGGTCAGCCAGATGCTGTTTTGGCCCCAGCAAATGATGCTGCAGGTGAAACCGTCAGCCTCTATGGAACTGCATGGAAGTTGGGAACTCTTTGAGGTGTTATCTGGCATTTTCTGGGTGGCTTTTATCCCTTTTCCATGAAACAGGGCATCGTTCTGTTTGGAGTTTCAACTGTAATAGAGAATTAGTTCAGAAACTTCATCCTGCTTTTGCAAACTCCTAAAGATTTGTGTTTGGGAAGTTTTTATCCTGCATTGAGGCCAGAATGATCGATGTCTCAGAGCTATGGCTGCATAGCATGTTTCAGGAAGAAATAATCTCTCTTTCCTTCTCTTTGAGCTGCCCCAAGTCCCTTATTTGTGTGTGCCTAGTGCCAAGTCAGAACTAGTAAAAGCTGTCTCGGACAAGCATGTGCTGACACAGTTACTCTGCTTTCTGAATAAAAGTCGGTTTGTGTTCCACCATCTCAGATCATCAGCAAGCGTGTTTCGCGTCCATCCGTCACACACCACATGGACATAGCCAACATTGTTTGCATTGTAAAACTGAAAGGCCGAGCTACGCATGGCAGGAGTTCTTTGGTAAGGACAATTATGCCAAAGGAAACGCAGGGAGCAGAGTATTTTGAAGGATTCTCTGCTTCCACCAATTCCACTTCTTTGTAGAAGTTTCTCTTAAAATTGTTTTTTCTCTTGTCATAACATTTGCTGAAAAACTATTAAGGCAACACTAGCGCAGTAGGGAAGTGCAGATGCACAGGCATCAGTGTGATGCTTTGTGAGTCTTGACAGTATGTGATTATTTAGGAGCGCGTGCAAAAGAGAACACAATCTCCAATGCAAAGTGCAGGAGGAGTTTCAGAAGTGAAGATAATTACCTGGGTTGAGTTGTGGTTGTGCCAGAAGATGCTGAAAACCACAAGTGATGAGTGCGGTGTCTTATCCTTAGTGGCAGTAGTGACTGATTGACCCCTTAAAGCATCGTTGAGGAGTAACTCTTGTGATTATCTGGCACAGTGAGTGTGAGTGTTAATAATTTACAATTTATGTTACCAGTGTTATTATCTGAGGCTTCTAGAGGGTAGATGTGGAATAAAAAACATTGTTCTCTTTCTTTATTGTAGGATGGAAGAGAGACCGGTCTGAGAAGCTGTTCCATTGTGGACTCTTCTGTTGTCTGCTATAATGTTCCTTATGAATGCTTCTCCTTTGGTAGCTCTTCAGACAACATGGGAGTCCTTTGGACCAGCAAGGAATTGTAGATATCCCGTTTGCTTCTTGGAATCAGAAGGGGACGTCGCTAGAACCTCTGTGAGCTCTAAAGTTCAGATGATCATCAACAACCTGCAAAGTCAAGAGTCTCCCCTGGGTATGAACAATGAGTATGATGGTATTATGCAGAAGAAACAAAAGGGAGAGAAGGGCTCAAGTAACAAAGTCACATCTAGCACCACGTTGCTACACAAGCATCCTCAGTATTCCAAGTGTGGTTGCCCTGCTGATTCAGATGACCCTGAGGTGGAAGAGAATGTGGGGTTTGGGACTCTCTTGCTCGATTCTGATAGTGATGATTCTGTTGACCGAGGTATAGAGGAAGCCATTCAAGAATACCTAAAAACAAAAAGCAAAAGTGACCCATCGTTGCAAAGGAATGCAGAGTGCTCTGAGAGTATAAGCAGAGACAAAAGGTTTAAGAGAGAATTCTCCCAGAACAAAGTGGCTAGCAACCTTCTCCCCCTGAAATTTAATGCTGAGGTGCTGTCCGAAGAGTACCTGTCTGACCACCTGGGCATCGGGAACAGGCTGCAGCCAGCTTCACCGCAGAGCATCAGCAGCGATGACTCTTTCGAACAGAGCATACAAGCTGAAATAGTGCAGTTCTTGAATGAGAAGAAGCAGCAAGAAATTAGTAAGTGTGGAAACGGGGAGGATGAAAAGGATTCCCAAGTAAGACCTGTCCAGAAATGCAGTAAGGAAACAACAAACAAAGCGAACTGTGGTGCTATAAAACAAGGCTGCAATGCGCTTCTCTTGAGGCACCATCCCAAGCTACAGAAAACCAGCACGCAACCCAAGTGTTTGCAGTCTAAAATCCAAGAAGAGCCTTTTGATTTCAGCCGAGTGAACCAAGTGTGTCTAGAAACAGCCACCGCCAGCCAGCCCCGGTTAGCAGAACAAAACAGAGAAAGTGGAGCTAATTACTGGGAGCCGAGGGGAGCAGTTATCAATGAGAGCGTGCACGCATCTGACTCAAGTAGTGATGATGGCATTGAAGAAGCCATTCAGCTTTATCAGCTGGAGAAAATCAGGAAAGAGGCAGGTCATGCAGCAGACTGTGTCCCTTTGCAGAGGGAACAGTTTGATACAAAGGGTATATCAGACATTTCTGCGAGCCTGACAATCAGCTCAACAAAAAGTGCCTCACCAGAAATCCATAAAAGCCCTACAAGCAACAAGAGAAAAGAAATTAATTCAAAGTCAACAGAATTAGAAAGCACCAGCAATGATTTTAACAAGCTGTTTAAACCACTAAAAAAAGCCAGACATTTTGCACCTCCGGAAAACAAGATCGCTGCTTGTGAGCTCACGTTGCAGGCCTCTTGCAGAGCCGACACATCTGCAGAACTCATGTGTGCGGAAGCGATCCTTGATATTTCCAAAACAATCATGCCATCCCAAATGGGAAGTGACAGCAAATCGCTTGCTGCAGACTCCTTCTTTTCTCCCCAGCTACTGTCATCCTCCCGTTGTGAAAGCGACAGCAGCCTCGTGGACAGCGATGATAGCATAGAGCAGGAGATCCGGGCTTTTTTGGCTCTGAAGGCGCAGTCAGAAAACCTTGGAGCAAAGCCTCCCAGCCTGTCACACTCAATCCAGATGCCTTTGCCTCAAAAGGATCAAACCAGCCTCGCCGGTACCCTTGAGCCTTCTCTTCCCAAAACACTGAAGCTGTCACTGACTCATAAAAGGAGACTTAAAAGGGAAGGCAGAATGGTGAAACAAGGTGCATCAAAACAACCTGAACAGCTGGAGACAGGACTTTTCCAGCCAGGTAACTGTTCAAAAACTCCTGTGCTCCAAGAGGAGTGTGCCCTGAGCGGCCCCACAGAACTCAGTGATGCTCAAAGGCTCAGTGGCAAAGATGCTAAGCAGCAGCAGCAGCAGCTGGTGTCTTCCAGATCATCTGGATCTGATGGCAGATGTGGGACCTTAGACTCTGTAAACCCTTTTATTCAGGTTCAGAGTAGCACAGGAAAACTTATGAAAAATCCTCAAGAGAAGGACGGTTCGGATGATGAGAGCAGTTCCCTGGATAGCGATGAGGACCTTGACAGTGCGATCAAGGACCTGTTGCGGTCTAAAAGAAAATTAAAGAAGAAGTCCAAGGACCAGAAGTCTCAGTGCAAGAAGAGAGTCAGGTTTAGCGAGACAGAAACTCAGCTGCTAGGTGAGTTCAGTGGCCTCCAGCAAAATGAGTGGAAGTGTAAAAACCCAGTGCTACTGAAAAGTTGCCTCTCAAAACCTAGAAAAGCTGCAAAAGAGAACGCAATCAGAAATCCTCCAGACAACACAGATGCCAAACTTACCAGTGAAAAACCAGAAACCGTGAAGAGTCTAGAGTTTAACTTAAAGCTTAAAAAGGGATATAAAGCAAAACCAGTTTTGAATCAAAATAATGTGCAGGTAGCTAAAAATAGGAAATGTACTTTCACAGCTGCATCAGACGCTGATGACAGCAGCTCAGTGGACAGCGATGACAGCATCGAACAGGAAATTAGGAAGTTTTTGGCAGAAAAGGCTAAAGACTCTGCAAACAATTCAGAGGTACAAAAAGACGATGCATCTCAGGACCTATTAAGAGTGACCAAACAAACTGCTAATAAAGGAAAAGCAAAGCAACAGCCAGCTGAAAATGAGAGGGACCTCACGCTGGGGCAGAGCGAAAAGGCTGAGGTGCCTCAGCAAACGGATGAGTTGAAGAACTCTCAGGCAACAGAAGGGAAAAGCGCAGCCTTTCATGGCAATGGGAAACCTGCTTCCTCCGTAGAGAATGTTGATCTTCATACTGCTGGTCAGTCAGAAGCTAAACAAGGAGCGGTGGGTGTTAAATGTGCTGCTGGTGCTGAGGTATCTGGGAACACAACAGTTATAAAAGAAGATATTTCTGATACAGAGCCTGGGCAGAAAGTGCTTCCACCTAAACCTAGTACAAACGAAGGTTGTAAAGTACAAAAAGTAATTAGTGCAAAGTCGAGAGCTAAAAGAAAGAATACCTTTCAGCTAAAAATTTCAAGTAAATTTATTGCAGGTCTAAGACACGCTCGGGACAGGAAGAAATCGATGCTTTTGAACAAAAAGCAGAGAGCAGAGCACTTACTCGCCGGGAACAGTGTATTAGGAACAGAGGTAGCTTCCCAGGATGCTGACTCTCTCCCCCAAGGGAGAGGAGCCACCTTGGCAAAAGGAGAATTTAGTGAGGAGAATACGACAGCAATAAAAGAATCCAGTTCTTCCCAGAAGCTCAATTTGGAAGTTTCAAGTCCCCACGTAGCAGAAACCTGTGGAAGACTGGAGGCTGCTCCTTTGTATATCAGAGAGGAAACAGAGGGTTGCAGAAAGGCTGATGCTTGGAGAGAGCAGGTAGATTCCCCCTCAAGCCTCCCTGTGCAGGAACAGAGTGCAGCAGCAGTAAAAGTAGATGAAGTTTGCAGAGCATCCAAAGCTGAGAACGCACAGATGTGGATGGAGGAAGGAGATAGGCACAAGGGCAGCTGGGCCAATTCAAATTTGCATCCTCCCCACCCTGAGCACAGCGTGGCAGTGGTAAAAGCAGATAAAGTTAGCAGAGACGTATCTCAGCAGAGTAGACGCGTGTGCAGTGAGGGTGAGGATAACCAGCAGGAGAGGAGGCCAGATCCAAGTTTAGGTTGCCCACTGCAGGAATTAAATGTGGCAGCAGCAGCAGTAGATAAAACCAGCAGAGGAGCGTGTACAAATAACAGTGTCCAGATGTGCATTAAGAGAGAAAAAGTTACCTGCCAGCGCAGTGACGGGCAGGAGGGAATTCAGGTCTCCACCTCCAGTTTGGAAGGAGAAATACCCGTCCTGCAGAGCAGGGAAACTGCTTGCGAGGTGGACCAAGGGCAGGAAGCTTTAAACAAAACCTGTGCAAAATGTACTGACCTACCTGCAGGGGAGTGCCCAGATCCCCTCCTGAAAAGAAAAGGTTCAAATATGTAAGTACACTTTTTTTCCCCTTTTTTTACAGTAACAGTCTTTTTAGAAAATAACTATCATTGTAATTACCTTGATAAAACTTGAGTCGTGGAAGGAAAGACGGGAGATGCTGATATATCATATACACACTAATGTGAAAGATGCTATTTAACAGGGATATCGTGGATAAACAGAGGTTTTTTTGTAGACTTTTGTAAATTATTTAAAGTGCTCTAAGGAAATATTTTTTATAATGATTTTTAGGGTTTGCATTCCTGCAGGATGCTGTAGTTAACTGTAGATAAGACTGACTAATCACACTTTAAATTATGAGGCTTCTAAGCATATATCAAAAGGAAACTTGTTTGCGTGCGGAGTCTGTTTGGCAATCTGTTAAGAGAGCCTAGGAAAACACAGCAGTTGATGGCAGCAGCACTGTGCTTTTGAAGCAGATTCCCTGACATCTGTTCCCATCCAAGCTGCCTTAGGACAATCCTCCGTAGTGGTTTTGTGCTGGGGTCTTGGTTCTCCCACCCCAAGGACAGCCGGGCAAGTTCAGGAAGCAGAACTCCAGTGACGTTGGCGCAGCTGTAGGTGTGGAGATCCTTCCTGGAAGATAGAAATGCAAATTTGGGTACATAGAGTGGATCGGTCTGTCAGCACATCATGTGTAAAGCGAGCTCAGCAGTTGCTGATACCTTTTGAATACCAGAAACCTCTAGCGGATACTTGCAAGCACAATTGCAGTCCGGGAAAAGTGAAGGATCATCTGTTCAGACAACAGGATTTCTGTGCACTTGGCTGGATTCACACGCTGCTGAGCCAGCAAGGCCGAAACAATTCCTTGTTGTTCCCAAGTCTGATGTCGATGCCCTGCAGAGATGGCTTTTGGCTTCCCGAAGGAACTTTCTTGAATTGAGTGCCCTTACTTTCCTTTTTCAAAAGCGGTTTCTAAAACATTGCATTTCTGTGAACTTTTGTTTTCATTTACAGTTCCTGTGCAATAGAACAAAGCTACGTTTGCTGTCGGAAATGCCTGATGTAAACGCCAAGGATATTTTCAGCGTTGTTCTTTCATACTGGTAGCGCTTTCTCAGCCTCCGTTTCCAGCAACAAGAATAAAGCGATTTTTTTACTGCTATCTTTTTATTTGTACTAACTTTAAAGGGGCTTGAAGTAGCACATTTCTATCACCAAAAAAAAAAAAAAGTGCTCCAACACTGGTTTCACCGAATCCAAGAAGCGTGAATTTAAGCAGTTGGCTGCATCTTTTCATTTGTGTGCAGTGAAGTCCTTTGAGTAGTTTCTTCTTACATCTTCTCCTGGTGGATTGATCCAATACTCTCTTTATCCGGTCTCCTGCGGAACTTCCCTCAGCCAAACCGCCGCTCGGTGTCACTTGGGTTTCTCAGTCACTTCTGCAGCTCTGCAGCCTGGCCTTAACGTTCCAAAATGGAGCGAAAGCAGTTCAAGAATGGATCCCGAATCGCGTAGCATCCCCTGGTGTGGTTGCATTCGCAGAACATTGGCGTAGAGTAGGACAAGTAACTATGGCATGTGGAGAAATAACATCCTTTGTGTGTTTATACTGTTGTGCAGTTACATTTTATACATATTTATAGTGGTCGCTTCACATTTCTTACTCTCGGGCCACCTTTTTAGCAGTCCTGGGGTTGGTTGGTTGGTTTGTTTAAGGGATCGATGTGCTAGATCATCTCATTTTTGTGGTTAGGATACCTTGGAAAAGTGGTTTTTTTACTTAGCTCACGTGCCTGCAGTCAGTCTCCACGGGGTATGTATATATTTTGGTCTGCCTTGATTCAGTTGCAGGATTTGGACCTTTTTGTTTGGAATAGGTAACTAGGCTGGTATTTTAAAATAGAAGTTTTTCAGAGTACCTTGCTTTGAAAGGATTAAACTATGTACTTCATTTTACTAGAGGTGATGGAAGCAGTATGTACTGTTTGTATAAAATAAGCTGAGTGTTTTTTCCTCAAAAGTTTTCAGTAAATCAACGTTTAAGACTTAAAAGGTGTCTTGTGCCCCTGTCACTGTGTCCGTGTTCTCCTCCTGCGCGTGGACTGATTCACTTTCAGCTAAGATGCAATTCCGATGACCTTGTGCTTTAAATAAAACCTAATTTCAAAGAGCACTTTTTAAACTTGATTAAAAAAGCTGATTTGTATATAGGAAATGGTGTACATTGCTAAGTTTATAATGTTTAATAAATGGGGTTCTGACCATGGACCGTGAAGCTGGTGTGCTCCTATGGTTTATGTCATTGTCTCCAGCGAGTGCTATTGTTGTGTTACCATTTCTTCCCCTCCTGGCTGTCGTCGGGAGATGTAATTAGGTTGTGCCGGTAGCATTTGGGCATGAAGGATGTCTCCCTTGAAGAGAATCACGGTGTTTGTGGTGGCCGAAGCTGGGAACGGGATCTCGGTTCACCTGCCGCTCTTGCTTCTTGCCTTCTCTTGTCTTAAGCCACCATCTGACACCACCAGCATGCGATTGCCTTGTGGCTGTGAAACAGAATCCACATCTCTAAAGATGGGGCTGTTTGATGGGATGTTGTTCTCAAGAACAGAAAATGAAGAAGGGGATTCTACAAAGTACACAGGCAAAAAAAGTTGTGCCTATCTGGGGTGAGGATGATGCTTGTCATTTTAGCAAAGCCCTAACAGTGATTTTCTTTCCTGGTGGTTGTGGTCAAGAAGTGGAATCCTTCCTTGCACTTGCTCTATTAGCAGCAAAAGGGGTTTCTTGGTTTTGAGGCAGTGAGATTTGTGATTCAGTTGGAAAGCACTGGGTGTATCTCCGTGACATCCTCCGTGCTGCAGCCTCCAGGCTTAGCCTGTGATCCCTTCTGCCCCGCTGCTGAGGACTGGGGGCAGTGAGCCTGGGGGTCCTGGATGGGATGGAAATGGGATGAAGCTGCTTTCTTGCTTACAGGGGACATTGTGACACACAGCACTGGGGTTCTTCTGAGGCAAAGCAACTCTGAGTTTCTCTCCAGGGTGGGAGGGAGGGAACAGTGCTGTTCCGATACCAAAAACCAGGTGTATTCTCTATGAGATAAACCTCGTGCAAAACAGTTCAAAGGAACTGATTTCAGTTAAAGAATTAAATGAAAAGGGAAAGAATTATAGCAAAGAAGAGAAGAGGTGGGTGTTTTTAGCTGAAGTATGAAAACAGGTGGAAAATGCATGTCAAAAGCCACTAAATTTATATTTTTAAGAGGTGTCTTATCCCTAAATTATTCCACCTCCAGAAATAGCTGTGGATAAAAAAAATATACATAAAATTGTCACAACTGTTGATATTAATTCAGTGCTCTGTTATTTTTCATTTCAGGAGAAGAAAGGGAAGTTATGAGAAGCTCAAGGTATTGTCTAGAGTCTAATAGAAGAATAACACTGAATGCTAGAGGTTACTTATTTAATTCCTTACGTTAAATATTTAAAACCTTAACTTTTCAGGCCCGTTTCTGCTTAGTTGGTTTACTTGTTCCAGTGTATTGGTGTGTTTTCAGCAAAAGTGAACTTAGCTGGTTCTTCTGTTTGAGATAACTGAGTACATTGCAGTAAAAACTGGAATTGTTTGGTAGGTGTGATTGATCAGTGGAGCCGGGACATGAGGCTTCTCTGGGCTTTGAATCGTTTCTCATTCAGAGGTTGGCAGACTGGTTTCATTTCAAGATGAGTTTTTAAGCAAAACGTTCTAAGGGTTCCTTTTTGAGCAGTTGCTGTCTAAACGATGGAGTTCCCCTGGCTGTGTAACTACAGTTGTTGCAATAAAACTAAAGAAAACATTTTCTTTTTGGTTAGTTGTCTTACTTCAATAATTCCTTAAAACGTGGTTGTTCTGAGATGTAAGAAAGATGAATGTGCTTTCTACAAGAAACCCAAAAGCTTAATGAGTACCTCCAGAAAACACACAGTTCAGTTATTCATTAAATAGTACAGAAACAGGTTTAAAATCTTAATTTTTAATGATAGGTGGTACTTGAGCCAAGAGTTGGAAGGATCATTAGTGACAGAGAAAAGGTTAAGGCAATGTGTAATGTATATTGTTCCAGTATTTATAACTATATACTGCCTATAAATTAAGTAAAATGGTTCATACGAGCTATCCAACTGACAAGTAATCACATTAAACCTTTACAAATTGAGACACTATTCCTAATAATACTCAAGGTGTAAATTAGTGATTTTTTTTTCCTCTAGATCCAAAGGGGCTGTCTGTGCTTTCCCCAGCAAATTACCAAACTCTGTTTTGATAACACACATTTGAACTGCTTTTCCCCCTAGGCTATATTTGTGGCCATGTCCATTTGTGGTCTGTTAAAACCAACGCGGTTTGGGTTGGGGATGTTGTTTTTAGAGATTTACGGCCGCTTTAACTTCTAGTTTTGTAGCTGTTCACGTCAAGGTCATCGCAAGTCTCACTTTACTGAGCTGAAAGATTTTCCTGTGTTTGAGGGAAAAATTCTCATTAAGTCCTGACTTACATGGTTAATAACATCAAGCCTGTATGTTTAATCTGATGATGATGATCATGCCACATGAATTTTCTGACAGTCTGTACAGTTTTACTCTGAGGTGAGATGACAGCTGATATTCTCAGGATCACTTAAGGACTCAGGATTCATGCCTTGCAGCATACACCATGTTAATAACATAGAAGGCAATGATCAGCTGCTATTAATTGCACTTTCCCTGCATATAGAATCATGGAATGGTTTGGGTCGGAAAAGACACCCTGGAGGTGTTCAAGGCCAGGTTGGATGGGGCTTGGAGCCCCTGATCCAGCAGGAGGTGCACCTGCCTACGGCAGAGGGTTTGGAATTGGATGGGCTTTGAGGTCCCTTCTAACCCTTCTGTGATTCTGTGTGTCTGTTCTCAATGAAATAGAATGGTTTGAGGTGGAAGGGACCTTAAAGATCATCTAATTCCAACCCACCTACTACGTAATCCCATTGAGCAGCTACACCATGACCATGTAGTGAACCTTAAAGAGCTTTCAGGTGAGGCTTACCAACAGATTCAAGTAAGGTCAATGCTGCTGTTTGCTTCCTTGTGTTTTGGGGGGTTTTTTAATTTTTTAGGCTGACAACAGTAACTGAAGCAGCTTCGTGCCATCACTGCTACCGGTGCAGATCTAACAGTGCGAAGGGCCGCTTGGGTTGTAGCTGGGGTGGAAGTTGAGGTGATCGTGGGCGGTGATGAAGTTGGCTGTGCCGGTGACGCGGCTCTTCTCCAGGGCAGTGTTGAGTCCGTTATCACTGTACATGCCACACTGTGCCAGAGTGTTTGAGAACGCGTGCGAGGTGATGTGGAAGGAGGTCTGCAAGGGTGAGAAAAGGGGAAGAAGGCAGTTTAAATGCCAACATCCACAGCATCTACCCTGTGCTGAAGTGAAGGGCACTTTTTGCTTCAGCTCCTCAGGGGGTTTGTAGCCAGAGATGAGGCAGAGGCCAGCACTTCAAGATGCCCCAACCATACCTACCGGCACCTCGTGCACCGTGGGGGCTTTGCTGCCGTAGGCCTGGTTCGTGGTCCGGTACAGGGGGTGAGGCTGCGGCTGCCTGCAGGGGAGAGCAGGGGTGGGCATGGGGCTGACGGGGGACTCCAGGGGCCAGGTGCTCCATTCACCCACAGCCCAGGGAGCTCTGGGGGCCGAGGGCTCCCCTTGCCTGCAGCCCAAGGGGCTCCAAGGGCTGGGGGTCCACTCATCTGCAGCCCAGGGGGTTCTGTGGGGCAGGGGACTCAGCTTGCCTGCAGCTGGAGGGCTTGGGGTCTGCGCTTACCCACAGCCTGGGGGGCTCCAGGAGCTGGGGGCTCTGCTTGCCTGCAGCTGGGAGGCTTGGGGTCTGCACTTACCTGCAGCTGAGGGGTTTGGGGCTTTGCTCAGCTGCAGCGTGGGGACTTGGGGTCTGCACTGACCCACAGCCGGGGGGCTCAGGGGGCCGTGGGCTATGCTCGCCTGCAGCCTGGGAGTCTGTGGGGCTGGGGGCTCTGCTCAGCTATAGCTGGGAGGCTTGGGTCTGCACTTATCTGCTGCCAGGGTTTTAGGGTTCTGCTCAGCTGCAGCCGGGGAGCTCGGGCTCTGCACTCACCCACAGCCGGGGGGCTCTGGGGGCCAGGGGTTACACTCGGCTGGAGCCTGGGGGGGGTCTGTGGGGCTG
>WAAB01016805.1:69236-81005 GCA_013389865.1 Piaya cayana | reverse complement strand
GCAAGGGAACTGTAGTTTTCACTGATGTCATGGTTTTCTGATAAAACAGAAAGAGAGAAGGTGTTTTTGGTCATGGTAGGCTGATACCTGATGGTGGTCTCAGGGAGTAAGGATGCTGAGTGCTTGGCCTTCCTTCTGGATGCTGTAGAATGCTTGGGGATAGGGGAGATAGATTTGCTAAAATGAAACATTCACCAAAAGGCAGTTCATTTTAAACCTTTGCAAAGTAAAGAAGTTCATGTGTCACCCACAAGGATGTTAGTGGAAGAAGACGACAAGGAGGCACAAATCAAACAAAAAAAATCTAAGAGAGGCCATGACTGCAGCCTCCGTTCCCAGCAGAGTTTGCCACTGGATGCAAAGCCCTGGGCCCACAGGTCCATCGGTCACCAAGCTGTATTGAAACACCTTCCCCTTCCCATTATTTTTTAAAGACTTAAAATGATTACTAAAGTAGTTGGGTTTTTTACAGTTGTTGGTTATTTTTAAGAGAAATTTATGTGGGAATTTGAAGGCAAGATTCACCACAAGGATCATAGAATCATAGGATCATGGAGTCATAGAATCATAGAATAGTTTGGGTTGGAAGGGACCTTAAAGATCATAGAATCATATCATAGTATATCAGGTTGGAAGGAAACTCAAGGACTGCCTGGTCCAACCTTTCTTGGCAAAAGCAGAGTCTACACAAGATGGCCCAGCATGGCATTGAATCTTAAAAGTGTCCAATGATGGGGAATCCACCACTTCCCTGGGGAGATTAACCCAATGGCTGGATCATCTAGTTCCAACCCCTGCACCATGGGCAGTGACACCTCCCACTAGATAAGGCTGCCCAAGGCCCATCCAACTTGGCTTTGAACACCCCCAGAGATGGGGCTGCCACGACTTCCCTGCAAAAAGTCCCTGGAGTTTCTGAATGGCTCCTTCTTCAAAGATGCCTGATCTCACTGAGCTATGCACATGGTATCTGCCTGCTTCCTGAATCATCTGGTTTCATTTTCTACATGAAAGAGCAGCTTTTCATTGGAGAAAGAATAACTGTGGTGTTTCTGAGAGCAAGTTTGTGTATAGTCTGTGCTCAGAGGGTTCCTGCCCTGCCTTATCTCTTGGTACAATCAAAGTAAAGGCCCTGAGAAGGGGCATCTCAGACTAGTTTCTGATCTGATATTACTTGAAAACTCATCTTTCACAGTTTGGGCTGCTGAACAATCTCTAAATCTAAAATCTGTTCCTAACCCTGACACACAGCATGAATTTGGGGAAAATACTTGTAATTGTCTATGCCTGACCTTCCATGTACAAAAAGTGGTGATAAGAGGAATTGATTTGTTGGAGCGTATGAGATTCATTATAATCATGTTTTGAGATCTGATTAACAGGACAGAGTTCAACCATTTATTGTTTTCTTTGGCTCAGGTTTCTCACTGTAAAAACATTTGCAGTGGTCATGCTCAAAAACTGTTTGTATGAGAGGTTAGATGCAAACCCCTAGAAGGAAATCAGAAGCCATAGAAGGAAAACACAGGCAACCACACTGGGGGGAAGAAGTCTTCCTGCAGAGGTGAGTCAGTTCCAGGGGAGAAGGGTGGCTGCATCCAAAAATAACAGAATCAGAAAACAGGAACATGCTGCTGTGCTGAGAGCATCGTCCACTGGAGGAAGACATTGGGTTTTATTTGTGTGTTTCTTCTCTTTATTCATCAGACAGATTTCTCATCTGCACTGAACCAGACTTGTGTATTTTTGGAGTCCGCGTTAATCCAGCCTTTGAAAAATACACTGGCCATGTTTGTCTGTGGGCCCACAGGTAATTCAAAGTGACCTTGAAGGAACAATTTATTCACAGGGGCCAGTTTCTGTTTCCTTACGATTTTTGAGGGCAAGTTGATTAATGTATTTATTTCCAGATTCTAGAAGTTCTCACTAATCATTCTCTTGTGTTTAGGCTGATTATACTGAATTCAGGATATTCTGGTCTGTGTTACTCTTTGGATAATGCCAGTAACAAGCATCTGTTCTTCAGTTTTCCCACAGCGGCGTTGCTGCTGAAGGGCTTCTTCAGACTCTGTGACTCTGTAAGTGGTGCTGGGGGTAACAGAAATACCATCCTGAATGATTAACCCCTAGCATGTTTCAAGCAAAATCTTAACTATTTGGTCTGTGTTAAGTAGAGAAATAGATCACTTTAAAATCCAGACTGTTTTTTCTGTACAACAAGATAACAAGTTCTTCACATTATAGAGTTGGCAGCTAAATTACTCTGTATGAAACGAAGTCTTGTAATATCGAGGTCTATCACTTGCACAGCAGAAGCGAGTCAGAAATGATCCCTCATGCAGAGATCTGTCCCTGGCATTTTACCCACTTTTCTCTGCCTCAGGAAAGGAGAGAGGAAGGAAGAAGAGCTTCAGACAAGAGAAAGCCTCTTGCAGCCTCTGCCTGCAAGACTCCCCACCTAAAACCCTTATGAAGCTGCTGGTCTACAGGGAGCTGTTTTTATGACCATGCCAGCCTCCAACATCTTGCCAGGTACCAGGTTAAGTGTCAGCCTCCCTCCAGCACCTTCCCAGTGAGCTGCAGGTTCAAGTTCCTCAGTAGCATGGTGCAACTTAAGCAACTTAAAGGATATGTGAGCTGGGGCAGTGACATTTTGGGCCAGCCTGGAGCCTGTTGTGGTTGATTCACCTGTTTAAGGTGCAGGTGGACGAGATCCTGAGAGACATGGTTTAGTGACTGATAGGAATGGTTGGACTTGATGATCCAGTGGGTCTCCTCCAACCTGGTGATTCTATGATTCTATGATTCTATATACTGTATGGAGGGAAAGCATGAGAGACCAGGAAGAGCTCCTGCCTCAGCTGACTCCAAATAATTAGGCTCAGAAGGAAACAGAGCCTTCTGCAGGTTGCCTCAGCTCTCCTCCTCATCCTGGCTAATGTCACCGTGATATAGCAGGGGCATCAATGTACCATTCAGCATCTCTGTTCTCACTTACTTTCAGTTAAAACCCAGATTTCCTACATCATGATCAATCTTAAAGCAATTCTGCTTGCTTTTGTACTTAAAACACGAATTGAAATAAGTTTTCTTTCTCCTTGACATGTCCATAAAATGCTCGGCAATACTGCTGGCAAGAACTTGGCATGGGTACCTTATCCATTAGATCACAATAGTCTGTTCAGCCCAGCTCACCGGATTTACACTGGGTAGTTGCTTATGGGCAGCTATTGCTGATCTGATGCGTCATCATAGCAATTCCCCAGTTTATTGCAAATTTCTGTTCAGGAAAGGAGTGTATCAGATGATACTTTTGTCATATTAAGTGCAAGCATGCTGTGTGACACATGCAAATTTTATAAGTAGTTAAGCAGACAAAACCATATCCTAAATGTTTCCAGTATTTGTTGAGTGAAAATCCATGTGCTTTGAGCTTTACTGCAGATAATTTTAATAGCATCCCAATTTAATAAGGGATTTATCAAGTGGGAACAGCTAGTAATTGCTTCGGTGGAAATGAGGGTTGGTTTAGACACAGCTAAGAGTTTAATGTTGAAACATAAGCTCTAACTGACCTGTGATATAAGAGTTGCTCTCTCCCTAAGACCTCTTTGTGGACTCCTTGTTTTCTTGGCATTGATTTAGCTTTTTTTTATTGTATGCTCTGGGAGGGGCTGACAAGAGGCTCTTAAGAAAGAAAGAAAGAAAGAAAGAAAGAAAGAAAGAAACAAACAAACAAACAAACAAACAAACAAACAAACAAACAAACTGTTGTTGCTGNTTTCTTGGCATTGATTTAGCTTTTATTTATTATATGCTCTGGGAGGGTCTGACAAGAGGCTCTTTTAATTTAAAGAAAGAAAGAAAAAAACCAAATCTGTTGTTGTTGGCTCAGTTAGATGCATGGCTGCATCAATATGCAGCTTCAGATACTTTGCTAGATGAAAGTAAAACAAAGCTCTACCTCGAGAGAAAAAAGAGGTTGTTCATGCAGAAATTGTACCAACCTAGGTCTGCACTAATGAACAAGGAGTTGGATTTGTGGGAAATGGATGGATGATGCAGGGCACTGGCATCACAACACGTGTCCTCACTCTAATGCTGCTGGTCTGAACCTCATTTGTGCTGCATGCCTTGAGGTGTGGGTCCTCAGTGCAGTCCACTGGCTGATGGGTGAGGGTTTAAATGCCAAAGCAACAGCAGAATGGACTGGATTTTTGTTAGTAGAGCTGAACAGTATGTGGAAAGGGCTGTGAGCGCCCTGTGGGCAGTGTAGTCCCTGATGGCTAAGTTCAAGGGAGCATGTGAGAGGAAGATGATGGGCAGGTGCCTCACTGCTACTCACCATCGCCTCCTACACTCTCACAGTCAAATCCAGGCCTCTCTTTAAGCTCGTTGACACTTTTCTATGCACTAGTTGCCCGGGGAGCTTTTCCATACCCTTTGTGCTCTAACAGACCAGAATTGCCTTTTCATTTTCAGTCCAAAGTCTTTCCTGAGCAGAGCAGCCCATTTGTTCTTGCAGCCCTGCCATCCCCCAGCTTAATCATCATCCTTGTCCCTTAGATTAGCTGTACTGATGGAGATCACTACCATCCTCACTCTTCCCTCAATTTACTAGGCTAAATTAAGTTTATTTCTCTTGCCAGGCTTTCCTCATCTCCAAAGTCCTTCCTTGGGTCTGGTCCACTTTGGACTCCTGTAGGACAGCCTGTCCTTTTACTGGGCTGGCATTGCCTCATTTATAATGTCATTAGCTCACTCCTGCATTTCATGCCAAGGTAATTCCTTAATATATTAAATAAGTTTGGCTCCAAGACAGTAAAACTGAAGAAGCCCCATTGCTTGAAGCCTTGTAGAGCAAGCAAGGACAGAGATGCTGAGAATCCAGATAACCTTGCTGATTTCATTAGGTTTACACGGGTTTAAATCTGTGACATTTCAGCAGATTTGTATGTTTTAAAAACAAATATGAACTGGCATCTTCATGCAGAACTTACCTGAACATCTGTGGATATTAAGATAACCTCCACCTCCAGCCACCTTGAAGTCATAGGTCAGAGTGCACGAGTAGGGATAAATAACCTCTCAGGAATTTCAACAGTCAGAGGCAGATCCTTCTGTTAAAGCTGAGTACATTGTACACAGTTCTTGGCTTTCGCTGTGAGGTTAAATCCAACTGTTCATACATGATTAGAGTGGAACAAAAAAAAAGTTTAGAAAGAATGTGTCTATAAAGTGACAGCAAAAGGATAGTCCCTGGGAAGGCAGTCTGAAAGTCTGCATTGGAAAGTTTGTCTGGGTTATTATTCTGCTGATGGCCCTTATTGCAAGTTCTCCATAATTACTCTCGAAAGATCTTGGATTCAAGCCCTGCAGAAGCCCTCAGTCCATTCAGCAATGAAAAAGGTTTGCAGTTTAAAGCGCCTGTAAAATGAAAAAATGAACTGTTCCATAATCAGAAATTCTTGAGGTGCTAGGTTGAAGGGTCATGTAAAGACCCTGCTGTGTTGCTTCTCAAAAAAGCAGTTGTTAAACATACTGTAAAATCACTTCTAGCCCAGGCTCGATTTTCCATACTTCAGTGATTGATTTCCTAGTGCAGACAAACATGGGATTTTCCAGACATCATGTAGCAGCCCAACCCTTTTTCACAGGTATTCCTGGCAAATAAGCCTGAAATGGGTGAGGTCACATTCGTAGCTAAAAATTCTGGGGTAGGATGGTTGACAGAGGAGATACCACTTGTCTGGGTCAGTCTACCTTAAAACATCTCTCATGCACAGCTGGGATCTGTTGGGATCTTCCTGGTGACAACCTGTTTTGCACGCTTTTGTTAGCTTTGATACCTTAAAAAATAAAAGCAGACAAAAGGGAGTCTGTGAGGAAGAGGTCATGATGTGAACTTCTCCCATATGAGATGTCAGAGAGACCGCAGTGGTGTTGGTTTTGGTGAAGAACACAGGAGAAACCTTTTGGACCTAATGTTCACCAGGAGGTGGCTGCACTGCTTGCTCAGCAGTCACATCTGGTGGTGCTGCCCCTTGCCTGGGGCACAGAAGTGTGTGTGCAAACCCCGAGAGGGGGTTCAGGCTGAGCTCCCAGTTATGATAAACACCTTCCTTTGACTTTCACAGTACAGCTGCATCATAGACCCAAGCGTTGTTAGAAGAAGACAGAAGAGACCTCTCAAGTTGAAAAAAGCAGAAGGATGCTGTGGAGGCTATTAGCCAAACTTCCCTAAACTTACAATTTTGGCTTATCATAAGGTCGTTTATTGCTGCATTTAATTCACACTGCTCTCTTGCCAGTTTCTGGAGAGCATTAAAGAGAGACCCTCTCTGCCTCATGCCATGAAGCCAGGTAATCTATCAAAAAAAACTTTTTGGAGAGCCTAAAATCCTTAATTACACTGATCCAGCACAGCAATGCTAATGAAGACACAAATGGGAGTTAAATCCATGCTTGCTTTACAGTGCTTACTGAATTACAAACCAAAGTAATTCTAAATTTATCTTGGGAAACCTCTCTCTGAAGTTACTTAAAGAGGATTTAACTTCCTTACCATACCAAGGCTTTCATTTTCTTTGAATAAGTTGTCTCCCTCTTTGTCAGGAGAGCGCAGGCCACCAACAAGCTCAGGCACACAGAATAATGGTTAAAATCATCACTTCAAATTGCACGTTTGCAAAAGGATTCTCAAAAACATATAATCCTGATATTGTGAAACCAGAAACTGCGTCTGCATTCATGGGGATATTCACACTGGAAATTTAGCAGGTGTGTTATTATGAGCAGTGCCTGGTGAATGATCTGGAGAGGGTGGGAGAAGAGCTAAATCCTCTGTCTGATGTCTCAAAAGCAGAGCAGGAATAATAGCACATCATCGTGACTTGAACAATTCTGAAATTAGAATTGATTGGACTACTTATTACAAACTGCATTCAGTCATATTTACTCCTCTTCTGGCCAGTACAAAACCTATGAAGCAAATTTATCCTAATTTTATTCACCAACTATTGTTAAGCAAATTGAATGAACGACAAATTCTTAGCCTCCTGACTTTCCAAAGTGTTTACCTCAATTACGTGTGGTACACGGCTATTCCCCAGCCCAGTGGCATACTTACCTGCAATTTAGCATCTGTCTTGGGTATTCTTACAGCTACTGTAAGACAAATCCTTAATAAGCAGAAAATGTTGTTCTGCTAAAATCAGGGAAATACCAAGACTTGCAAATGTGACATTAATACCTAGCAATTGTTTGAAACTACTCAGAGCAGTTTTTCTCAAAATCCCTTAAACCCTCTCCACATTAAAACCACTCTACGTGAGGAGGATACACAAAATGCATAGATTATTCATGCCTACAAAGCCTTGACAGAAGACAGGGAGGGAACCAGAAATGTTCTACACCATTCCCAGCCAAGAATGTGGATTTTCTTGCTGTTCATCCCCAATTCTCCCACTTTATCTCATGACTCAGCTGCCTGATGCAAGGGTTTGCAATAACAGCTTTGCTGATTAGTTACTCAAGTGGCGTGCTGTAGCCTCTAGACTTCACATGCAATTTCGACAAATGTATAGATTTTACAAATTTGCTTTTGAAAAAAAACTTTGCTGTTCTATCTTGTGAGTTTTCCTGTGATAAAGCACAACCACCTGAACATGAAGACTGAACATTAGAAAAAAATTTTTCATGGAAAGGGTTATTGGGCACTGGCAGAGGCTGCCCAGGGAGGGGGTCACCTTCCCTGGAGGTGTTTAAAAGGTGGGTGGGTGAGGTGCTCAGGGACATAGTTTAGTGATTGATGGGAATGATTGGACTCTATAATCCAGTGGGTCTTTTCCAACCTGGCAATTCTATGATTCCATGAAAGGCAAGACACAAGAGCCAGCAACAGGGCAAGTCAAGACTCAATTCCCCTCTTAAAAAACATTCAGTCATTTGCTTAGCATACGTGGCAAGCTCAGTGCAGAAAGGATGCTCCAGGCAAGCTACCTCCTAGTGTCAATGAGCCCAAGACACCATTGATCCAGTATCTTGATTTCCGCCATCTTGGCTGGGAAACAGCCTGCTAGCAGGCGCCGACTCCCGTCAGGGGGTTAATGCTCCATGGACAAAGCCATAACTCAATAGCAGAGGAAAGTTCCTACTGTTTGTGCCTGCAGCCAAAATAATCTCTCCAGGACCATGCCAGCTCAGCTGGAGGAAAAGCCCCAGGGGCTGACATGGTCTCTGCTTCCTGTTTTTCTCTTTGCAAAGCGAACGGGTTTCTAAGGTCTCCAGAGACGTGCCTGAACCAAAACCTCTGATCTGAGCAGCCTTGAACTTTTGGCAAATTTGGATTCAGTTCTGGATGCAGAGATTGCAGCTCAGATGTGTTTTCAATAATATTTATCCTCAGAAGGCTCTGTCCATCCTTCCTGCACCGCACGGCACAGCAGCTGCAGGAGTGCTGCTGTACCTGTGGACTGACGTGAAGCCTTAAAAGAGGAGAAATCTCAGCTTACCTAGCAACTGTGCATTTTTTCTTTGCCATTGTGCTTTCTATGAATCACAGAAGTGTGTCTGTGTAAGTGAGGTCTGTTGTTGGCAAACCCCAGTTACACCATGGGAAAGGAGCTGCTCCTTCCTGCCTCCCCTTTGTAGCTTCTTCCAGCAGTGGATAAATCATCAATAACACATTTTAACATTCAAAAAAGTAATTTCCCTGAAAAGGCTGTTTTACTAAATTTCCATTAATGTTTTCTTTATTTTTTACATGTTTGGTTTAGGGGATATGTTCTTTATAGCTGTAGATATCAAAATTAGTGGTCTGGCCTGAGACATAAAGCTGAACTAAACCACCAGGTGTTTGTGTGCTTTCCCAAGAAATGGTGCAAATCAGTGGAACCAGATTGTTCATCCATGTGCTATAACTTTTCAGCCACAATTCAGATGATTTTCAGTTAGCCTTTTACTCCTAATTATCATTAAACACTGATTATTAAAACATGAATTAAGATCATTATAATCATCCTTGGAACTTCATGGAAAGGGAGTGCCTTGATAAAACCATCCCTGTTTTTTCAAGCCCTTTAGCCTGAGGAACATTTTTTCCTCTTAGAAATTAGGACTCAGATAAATTTAAATTTATTTTATTTTATTAATGGTTTCTGTGAGCTGAGATGATGAGGTTGGTGCCTAGTGTGTGTCCCCACATGTGTCTCCTTGGGTTGACTGACACCAACCGGAAACACAAACCCCACAGAGAGCAATGTGGTTAAGTTGGCAACACAGACTTTGCTCTAGATAACGTGATGTGGAAAACTCCCTCCATTTACAATTTTGGCCACGTATTCCATATAAATATTCAGCACTGCATATGAGGATGCCAAACGGTGCTTGTGAGTGCTTTGGCAAGGTTAGGTGTCAAATACAGCTTTCTAGCCCAGGACTGCTCGTGTCAGATGATGCTAGTTTGCAGTTTCCCCATGCTTTTCTAATTCCAGCCCTAAAGTATGCAGGTGAGGTTTTGGCATCCTCTTGACACAACCTTTCCTCCCCCCGCCACCGGTTCCATAAACTACAGCTACGCGATAGCCAAAAGGATGTTCAAGTTCCTTGGTGCAATCTCAGCAGCGTTCACATTCTTTGTGCCATCATGACGTCTTCCCATGGAGCCTGGGGAGAACACACTTCTGAGATAAGGGAAAGCAAGAAGATGGAGCCTCCATCTGCAGCCTCCCTGGTAAGTGGGGCTTTCCACCTATTAAAACACCAATATTATTCCATTAAAGCAGAAGAGAGTTCCTCCAACAGCTAATACGTTATTACTTATTAATGTAAAGACACCACTGCTCTGGTGAATGAATTATCTATCTTCCTGCAACCAGTTTTTATTCATCTCACAGGGCTTACTTGAGTTTTAGGATTTGTGGCCCGGGACCGAAAACAGACGCTCCTGGGCATGGTCATGTGCGGCATAACTTGTAGTGGAGCTCCACGCCCTGGGGCAGGGATGGTGCAAGCATGAGCCTGGACACATGGTGCTTATGAAAGCTTCCCCATAGGTGAACTGCAGAGCCTGCAGAGGACATATGAATACAGCCACAGAAAATCACTTATGGAACCCGGAGAACATTTAAGTCTTTTGAAGGAAAGCTGCTTTTCCTCTGGCTACAGACACTGCAGTGGGGTTGGCTGTTCTTAGACAACTTTGCTGCTGGTCAACTCATTGGGGAGACTGAAGACTGCTGCTCTGTCCCAGTCATGGCTCAAAATGCTCCCCCTAAAAGCAGCTATGACGCAGGCTGCTCCTTTTAAGTGCTTACTTATCTTTATTAATTTTAACTCAAATATCACATCTTCCACCCCAAACCAGGCAATTTTAGATTCTTCCTATATATCACATCACACTTCTTGCCAACAAAAGGTAGTTTTTGTGTTAATGCAGGGGTAACCACAAAGATAAAAGCACAAGCAAAAAAAAAAAATTACTCATGAAGAAAAGACATACCAAATCTACCTATCCAAGGTGGCATTTCCTCCTGGACAAGGAGAAAGCAGAGGTGTCTGTGAAAGAGGGGTTATTTGTTCTCATGTTTTGTGTGCTTCTACATGCTTATTTGGGTATTCTGATTAATTAACCCATGTGAAAAGGCGCTCATCCTCCCAGTGTTACCTGGAAGCTAATAGCATCGGAAGAAGGGAAACTGCCTTTTAAGTAAAGGCATTAGGCATATAGATAATGGCTTTTAGCTTTCTGGTTCCCAAATATTCTCTGTCCCTGTGGGGGTTTTATAAAGTACTCCCTCCAGAGCTGCTATCAGGCTTGTCCTTCCAATCAGACATGCACAGTGTTTTTGAAAGCAATCATGCGCAGAACAGTCTGTCTCACTTGTAGGAGAGACGATCTTGCAGGTACTTGCAAGGGGTCTGTACTTGACTGGATGGGAACGACTTGTACCTCCAGCTCAATGCAGCATCCATAGCTTGGGAGACACCTTCCTGAAGCCCACATAAGCCAACAATTTCTATGCTCAGGAAACATCTCTGAGGACAAAGTTGTTTGTGGACATGAACTCTGCCATTGCCAGCAACAGTTGTCTTTCCAGGGAATAACGATGGCATGGCAGGGACCGTGTGATTGCTTTGGTGCTCCCAGAAAGTTTCAAGGAAGACGTAGGGTTAATTAACTTTTTGGAATTAATTAACTTAATCTCTTCTGCTTGGTGTCTACTTTAACCGCTCCTCAGCAGACGTGAAGGGAGACCTGGGATTGCTCCTGATTCCTACCACATTAAAGGACTTCTACTGGAGGTGCCACTACCCATGCTCCACAGCAACAACCAGTTCTCCAGTCTTCAGGTCATCTCTCCTCACACAACACATTGTTTAACCTCTTCCTGACCCAATATTGCTACTGATCTTTGCAGAAGATGGTCTCAGGAGGTGCCTAGAACAACTCTTCCCTGGTGCCAAAAGCACCAGGATGTGGACATCATCCAGCCTGTTGCTGGAGGTGAAAAGGGAGGGTGAGGAAGAGAGCAGTAGGGAAGCCAGAAAGTGATGGCTGATGATGTGCCAAGTCCACTTGGTGCAGTCTCCTTCAGTGAGAAGCAGTCTTAGCAACATGCCAGGAGTGAGCAGGATGGAGAAAATGGACTTAGACATCTGGTGCCACTGATACAAGGAATAAGAGATCATAGAAACAAAGAATCACTAGGTTGGAAAAGACCCACAGGATCATTGAGTCCAACCATTCCCATCAATCACTAAACCATG